>JARHVA010005376.1:95000-400000 GCA_037957365.1 Torreya grandis | reverse complement strand
AGTGAGATACGAAGGACAATGAGGGCACAAAGTAATTCCAAGGTCCTTTACACAAAAATAAAAAGAAAACACACTAAAGGTAATTGTGGGGGTACAAAGTCTCTCCACAGTTTACTTTAGGACGCCTTCCTGACTACTTTCACTAATTTTGCTTATTGAATTAAAGGAA
This sequence comes from Torreya grandis, assembly GCA_037957365.1. Lineage (NCBI taxonomy): Eukaryota > Viridiplantae > Streptophyta > Pinopsida > Cupressales > Taxaceae > Torreya > Torreya grandis. The sequence continues at coordinate 399,831 of JARHVA010005376.1, read as the reverse complement.
CAAAAAATATATTAAGGAAAAATACATAAGTACAATTTCCCTAACAACACAGATATCACAGCACAAAGTCTGAAAAGTCACTTGCTTTCTTATTCCAATAACAAAATATGATCAACGATCTGAGCTCAAAGTCTTAGTAATGCCTTTCATTTTGGGCAGAGTTTTGTTTCTGATAATCAGAGAGAGATCTATTTACAATAACAAGAGAGTCCCTTATATAGCCTCTTCAAGAAGGACTTGGGAATAGTAACACATCATATTGCATTGAATTTTGTTAAGAAGACATGCTAGAATTTAGGGGCATTTACCCATTTGCTTTTCTCAATTCAGAGAAATAGGTCACGCTATTGAAAGTTTGCATCTTTCAATATCCACCTGGTGGTCTACTTCTAGAAACATATCTGATGTGTAAATTTTTTTGGTCCTTCCTCATTGTTCCTCCTTTTTTAGTTATTTGAATCGGGTCCTTGATTCAATTAGATGCTCTATTCCTTAGTCGCTTCCTACTGGTCTTGGCATTAAAGCCTTTGAATGCATTTGGGTCCATGCTTTGGGTCAAGAAGAGCCCCCCGCAAGTGTATCTACCCTTTGAGTGGTCTTCAGATGGCCTTCAGGCTTCTTTTGGTAGGTCGCTAAGTTCTTTGGCTCTTCTTTAAGGCTTTTCAAAATCAACGGCTATTTTATGAAACTTGAAATTGATGTTCATGCACCCATCACTACGTTTAAATTTCCAATAGCTAGTTCACTGTTCTTGACTTTGACATCTTCGAGCGCATCACCCCTTGGACTTTCTTTGGCTTTCTCTTGATTTGGCCTTTTTTGCTGCTTGCTTCCTTTGAATTTCTTTTTTTGCATCCTCCTAAAGGGAAGGTGACCCTTTGGCTTTGGGGAAGTGTCCTTTAATTTGGTAGCTGAGACTGCAAGGGAACCTACCCTTTGGGGTTCTTCAGTGGCCTTTTGTCTTCAGAGTCCTTCGAAGCTTTCCCATAGACATTTTCCCATGGACAAAAAGTTTGCAAGAACTATTTTGGCTGCTTTTTCTTTGGCCTTCAAAAATTCTTTCAGGATTTTATCCCACAACTTCCCCAAATTTCTTCGGACTTTTTGTCTAAAGGAATTCCTTCAGACAAAAGTCTAAAAGAATTTGATTCTTGACTTAGTCTTTCCTCTAGGCTTTGCTTTGTTTTTCAGTCTTTTCTTTCTTTCGGAGGAAAAAGTCCAAAGGAATTCTTTTAGACAATTTCCCTGAAGGAATTGTTTCTTTGTTACTTTTGCCAGATGAACTTTTTTGAAAGAAATCCCTTTGCTCTTTTAGCCTTTAAATTGGTCCATTTGCCTCCTTCCTGCCCTCCACAAGGGTTGTTTGTCCCTTAGAAATTTTCCTTAGTCGATTTTCTATGAATTTAAAATTGTGACACATGGCAGCATCCACTGCTCTTAGAAACAAAGTGAAATGAGGCTCAAAAGATGACACTTGGTAGCATCCACTGAGTTCTATTAGGTTTTTGCTCACTACCCTCTGCAAGGGTTCTAGGCCTTGGTTCACCGCCCTCCACAAGGGCTGTTTGATCCTTTGGCTTTGGGGCAGCCTCTTGAACCTCCTAATTGAACCAATTTTGGTTCAATGGTTCAATCAGTTCATTCTGTTTGTTTGGCTAAGTCTTTTAATCTTTTGGAACCAAACACGCATTGAACCTTTGGACCATTTGGTTGTTGAACCTGTTGAACCTTGAACCCATTGAACCTTTGAATCACAGTGGTTCAATGTTTCAACACCTCAAAAACTTGTTCTTTTGATTGGACCTACCTATAGAAGCCTTTGAGCCTGTTGAACCATTAGTCCGTTGAACTTGTTGAACCTTGAACCCGTTGAACCTTTGAACTAAAGTGGTTCAATGGTTCAACAGTTCAATGATTCAATCCTTCTTCCTTTTGATAAGTGTTTTAAAGCCATTGAACTTTGAAGTGGTTGAACTTTGAACTTTGACAAATGTGCTTAACTCTTGCTGCTGATGTTGAACCTTTGAACCCGTTGAGCCAAAATGGTTCAAGGTTCAACGGTTCAATGGTTCAAAGGTTCAACATCAATAGCAAGAGTTAAGCACATTTGTCAAAGTTCAAAGTTTAACTACTTCAAATTTCAACGGCTTTAAAACACTTATCAAAAAGAAGAAGGCTTGAATCATTGAACTGTTGAACCATTGAACTTCAATCCTTGCTTAGAAGCTTGCCGATGAACTCTTTTTATTGAGCCTTGTCATTGAACCAACTTCAAAATCATATAAGTGTTGAGAGCTTGCTTTTTCCCTGCAAAGTTTGCAGATATCAACCTGTGAAGTCCATTGAACTTGGCCTGCAGAGTCCATAGATTCTCTTCCTGCAGAGCCCATAGATTCAATCCTGCAGAGTCTGTAGATTCAAGCCTGTAGAGTCCATAGATTTTCTAAGAAGCTTGAAAAATGAGGAATTTGAATGCTTAGAATGAATTTTGAGAAGGGAAGAGATTATTTTGGTCTGAGGAACCAAAATAGTTCACATGTCCCAAAAAATGAGAAGTCTATTTTTGGGGACAACAATATGCATAACAAACTTAGGGTGTTTTGATCCCAATCATCATCATCAAAGTAAAAACTCATATACCCCCTAGTTTACTTTATCCAATTTTTTATAAGGAGAATATGGGGTGCTTCAAAGGATAGACCAAGATTTTTTTATCTAAATAAGATCTTTTTTTGCCTCAATGCATGACTGGCTAGTTTTGCTCATCCCTAATACTTTTTTATTAGATCACCATGCTATCTATTTTACTATTGAGTGTATCATGCCTCAAGTGAAGACTTTCTCAACTCAATTTTATCTCAATATATCTCAACTTAAACATGAAAGAATAGTGGGGCATATTATCATAATCTAGAACATAGTTCCCTAACTAGAGGGGGAGATTGGCTAGATCCAATGTGGTTGGATGATCTTACTCACACTTCCACCTTTATTTAGATTTATGGTAAAAAAAATGGCCTCTTTTTGGCATCATTTTCACAATTATACAAACTATAAATACCTCTGTGTTTCACAAGATCTAGAATTATCTCCTTTTAATGTTCAGATTCAAACTCAATTAGCCCATTGGTATCACAAGATTCAAGTGGAGGAGGCCCACAAGACTAGAGGAGCTCAATTGAGAGATCGTATGCATTGGTTAAAAATAGGAGACAAAGTCTCTAAGTATTTATTTTCCCTTCTTCATTCCAGAATATTTATTAATAAAATTAAAGTTGTCAAGGAAGGAAACTCTCAGCTCACCAAACTTCTTGACATTGTTCAAGATTTTGTTCATCATTACCATGGAGATTTTTCAGCCCAAGCCTCCTCTTTAGAATGAGAAGTGGCTCTCCATCAATGACTTCAGTTTGTTCCTTGAAAATTATCTGATTCTCAAAGGATTTCATGTGATATGCCCTTATCTCTTCGTGATCCCCATGATTCAGTTAAGTAGATGCTGGTTGGCAAAGCCCTAGGGATTGATGGTTTTATGTGTGAGTTCTACTAGGCTCTTTGGCATACTGTAGGCCCTAATCTTCATAAGGTTAACTTTAAATATATTATAACCAATTCTTTGGGACCCCTTATAAATCAAGGTAATATTAAGTTTATTCCCAAGGCTAGTGACCCTAAAATTATCACCAATTAGAGACCTATAACTCTTCTCAATGTCTCCTATAATATTATTATTTTTATTGAAGGTAAAAGTGATTTTTGAAAGGGACTCTACCCATTAAAAAAATCCACCATAGTGACATATAACCCAATGAACTAAACCACTAACAAGAACACATACTAAAATAGTGAACAAAGAAACCTATAATATTATTGTTAAGGATTTATCCCTCAGGGTCAAACATATTCTTCCTTTAATTGTAAGAATTGAATAAATTGGGTTTATTCAAAATAGGTTCATTCTAGATAATGTTATTACTATCTAGGAAGGTATGGAATGGGCTCGTGTCTCTAATCATAAATCTATGTTTGTCAAAATTGAATTTTAAAAGTCTTATGAACATATTGAGTGGCCCTTTATTTTGGCCATGCTAAAGGCCCTTAGATTTGGCCCCAAATTTATTCACACAGTCAATATGATCTTCCAAGATGATGGGGCATGTATTCAAACTAATGACACCTGATATCCTTGGTTTGAACTTCATCGTTCTATCCGACAAGGATGTCCTTTAACCCCTTCATTATATGTGCTAGTAGTAAAAGGTTTTAGCTACTTGTTAGCTAATTACACTAGCAGGGGTTTGGTGAAAGGCATTTCCCTCCCTCAATATAATAGATAGTTGTTGAATGGACATTTTGTAGATGATTCATTTCTCACTCTTCAAGAGGAAGAAGAGTTGGTTAAGAATATAATGAAATTCCTCCATATTTTTAATTTGGCTTTAGACTCATCTATCCAATGGATAAAGACTAAATGCTACCATTAAATTGCGGGTCCCAAACCTCCTTGGATGGAGGGATATCAATGGAAGTGGATTATTTTAGGGGTTCAATTTAAATTCATTGGAATCCTTTTTGATTTTTGGGTTTCTCCCTCTAAGTTATGGTATTATGTGGTGAAAAGGGTTGAGAAAAAAAACCTTTTTGGATCACAAAGCCTTTGTCTCTAACTTAAAATTTTTAAATTTGTTCCAAGGTTTTGGTAGCTACTCATGTTTATTACTCTTCTTGTTGGGCCCCTCCTAATTCCATTTATAATAAATTAGAAAAAATCCTAAGATGTTTTTATGGAATAATTCTAAAGGTCACAAGGGACTTTATAGAGTTTCCTAAAACATGTGATGTATGCCTAAGGAAGCTAATTGTCTAGGTATTTTATTAATTAAAGTTTAAGGCCTTTATCTCAATGTTAAATGGATTATTAGGGGTATTTTTGGTGATTAATCATATAATATTCTTTTTCAAAATTATATTTATCATGGGCTTACATGTGTCAGATTGGATTGGCAAGGACTGGGAATTCACTCCCTTCTTGTCACCTCAGTGTCAGTTAAAAGTAAAGGTAATTTTATTGTGAAAATCCTATGGAAAGCATGCAATAATCTTAAAATCCATCTTATATAGATTTGTGAGGGTTTCAATAATGGCCTCTCAGTTAATACCATTATCTTTGGTGGTCACCTTGCTTAAATTTTCACAATGATCCATTTGCCTTAGTCCCTTGGGTTAAAGGATTAATATTATTCAGGAAAGGTGTGAAAATTATAGGTGATACTTTTTACAAGGTGAATCAATCTTGGCTCACTTGGTATAAAATTTAGAAAAAAATTCATTTAAATAATTCAGATGCAAAGACTATAGCATAAATTCAAGGATCTATACATGATAACTATTTTCACATGATAGGGGTCAACTCCCTTGTTCCTTGGTGGAAGGATTGACATTGGCCTACAACCATTATTTTCACTCGATATTCTCCTCAGTTGGGTTCTGATTTTCTACTCCCTCAGCATATTCTAGATGAAATGTCAACCTGAAATGGAATATCCATTCTAGTCATGGGGTTTGTGCTAAGTGATTTAATACTGTGTGGTTTGGTATCATTGATCCAAAAAAATCTCATTTTTTATGCTGTCTCCTTTATCATGGCTTGCTTGTGGGTGACCAAATCAAGCATCTAAGGGTTTAAAATCCCATATGCCTAACTTGTCAGAAACCTAAGACATTTGATCATCTTTTTTATTTTACTCTCATACATAATCTATGTGGTGTTGGATTCATTCCCTCTTTCAACCTTTCCAAACTAAATTCTTTACATGGAAAATGGATCTCTTGGGGGACTCGGCTCTACTTCCTACAAAATAAAATAGATTTTGGTAGATATTTTGAGCTGATATTTTATTTCAAATATGGAAAGATAGAAATTATGCTTGATTTAATCATGAAGAAATAGAATGTATTTTTTCTCTTACTAAAAAAAATAATGTTCTATCTAATATTACTCTTTAGATTCAAGTCTAGATTGATAAACTTCACCTAGAACTTAACCATCTCTAGCATTTGCTTGACCACTAAGGAAATTCCCCATGCATAGTTAGCTTAGTACCTCCTGAGCTACCATGTTATCCTATTCCCCCTGAGGGTGAGGGCATGGTCCACACTAGTAGTATTCCAAAACCAAACACAGGAGTCATTCTCCTCATCAATCACCACCTCAATGGTCTTCCTCATGACATGATGTTCTGAGTCGATCTTCTAGATCTGGAGGTGTTGGTAGGGGCTAGGACCTTCCTCCTTTGAATCATGATGGTGACACCAAGGGTTGGGTTCCTCCCCCCAAGATAAATTTCCATGACTAATTTTATAAATCCCTCTTGAAATACACAAAGATGATGAATTAGAAGCTCAACAAACTTACATTTGGGAGCCCTTACCTATGCATGAGGATCCTCCTTCTCTAATAGGATGGGGTGATAAGCCTCAAGACCTGCCTTCTCCACTACCATCCTCAACTTCCATATTTTTTACAGCTAATTAATTGTCCTCTTTATTACTTTTTATTCCTTTGATCTTTGTGCTTAGATGTGTTGAACTATTGATGTAATGTTTTTTTGTGTTATCATTTATTGACCACCTTTTGGACCTTTCTCAAGGTGTTTTCTCCCTTAGTGTGATTTTTATCATGGGGTGTGACTTCTCTACCTACTTTTTTGTAAGATTAGTGTTGTATTGTAATCTTATTTTATTAATTTATAGATATGATCTTAAATTAAAAAAAAACATCCATTATAGCATAATAAAACAAGATTTAAGGCACAATAATTTATCTAAATATTTGACATTCAATTATATGGAGAGGATGATGGATAAAAAATTTAAAACAAAGGTATTTAAAGCAATGATGTTGATAATAAAGTTTAAAGATTTTAGTATACTAATTTGTGTTTTTATGATTTTATGAAAGTTTGGGATTGGGTTTTGATTTTAAAAAAAGACACATATGTAAGAAAATTTGGGTTTTTTTTAAAGTTCTCTCTTGTGCCCATTTTTAGGTATGTCATTTGTGTAACACTAGGTATAATGTGATGTTTATTCCTATCAATTATTAAAGCCTTGTATTGAGGAATCAATATAACATACTATTAGTTAAACAATGTTCCTTAAGAGGTCTACATATTTAATACTTCAATGTGTGTGTGTGTGTGTGTGTGTGTGTGTGTGTGTGTGTGTGTGTGTGTGTGTGTGTGTGTGTGTCTGTGTGTGTGTGTGTGTGTGTGTGTGTGTGTGTGTGTGTGTGTGTGTGTGTGTGTGTGTGTGTGTGTGTGTGTGTGTGTGTGTGTGTGTGTGTGTGTGTGTGTGTGTGTGTGTGTGTGTTGTTTTTAAGTATTTATTTATTAAAACTTTGGTTTTTTAATTTCCAATTGGGTATAGTAGTGTGATCAATGGTTTTTTCTATGTATTTTTTTAGTAATCTGAGTCTATTGGTGGCATTAGTTTTGTATTTTTGAGTCTTTATTTTATATTTTGAGAATAATTTATTATAAACAAAGAAATAAAATTGTGTACATGGGTGTATTATCAATAATATTTGTTACCTATAATAAAACATTTTTCATTAAGAATGAGTCTTACTCATGTAAAAAAAAAGGCAAAAACTATTGAAGTACATCATGTAGTGGTCTATGGTCTACATGGCCATAAATATCGATGTAGATGAGCGAGGAACATTTTATAGGATGATGGAGGAAATTGAGGAAGGAGGCCAATCACAATCTCAAATTCATCGCTAACTCAAGGATTGATAGTTTTTAATGGAAAAATACACACATATATCAAGTTGCTTTTTAGTAATTATCCATCAATAAAAGATATTTTTGGTTGAATATAGTACTATGACTAATGATTTTCAAGGTTTTCTAGTATTATGAGTTTATTGGTGATACTAGTTTCATATTTTTGAATCTCCATTTAGTGTTATAAGAATAATTTATTATAAAAATGTACATGGGTGCATTGTTAGTAGTATTTGAAACACATAATATAATATTCTTTATTGAGGAGCACTCATGTAAAAGATAAAAAAGTAAAAAATGAAATAGGAATCATAGAAGCCCATCATGTAGTGTTTTGTGGTCTACATGGCCATCAAGATTAATGTATTTGAGTAAGTAACATTTCAAAAGAGGTCGAAGGAAATAGGGGAAGGAGGCCAATCATAATCTCTAAGTTCTTTGTTAACTCAAGAATTATGTTGGTCCCAAAAATTTTACTAAGTGTTGTCATATTTTGGTGCAGAACTGACATGACATGGAAGGACCATGGTGCACGAAGACCATGGAACGTGACTACCAGGTGAAAAATCCCTATGGCATGGAAACTATTAGAGTGAAAGAGGATAACAGTGTAAGATGACAATAGATCAGAAGGGACCAGCATGAGAGGACCCAATCAGAGGAGAAGTCATGGAGAACCCAAAAACATTAGACTCAAAATGAAATTAAAAGACTAGGGTAGTGTGTGGGAAGTGGGAGCATTTAGGAGATAGATTCATATGGGACAATTCAACCTTATTGATCAGAGATTTTGCACTAGCCCACAATGAATGGAACACATGGTCATCATTATATAGCATAGAATGAGGATCTAGGGATGCAAGGACCTGGGTCTTTAGGAAGAACTTATTGTAAGTGTCATGACTCTCAGTCTATTAAGAGTATGTGTATCATTCTCTCCTAAAATTTATGATTATAACACTTGGTCAGAGTGAAAAAGTATAAATACCCCTATTGTAATCTTTTGTGAAGAGAATATTTTGAAGAATAAATGATGGAGCATTACATTTTGGTTCATTAAGCATCTAATATGAGATATCAATTTTTTGTAATTTGTGTCTTGAATGATGGAATACACTAAGTGATAGACTTAGATATGAGTTATTTCTTTGTCTCTTGGTGTTGGTATGTTTTTCTTTTTTAAGTCACTAATGCTAGATAATGATGGTGATCCATGTAGTAATACTAATAATTACATCTGGAACTAGAAGGATCATAGTAGTTATTTTGTGTTGTTAAATAATCCTTATTTGAAACTACATAAATAAAAAGGTATGAACAAACATATATTATTGTGTTACAAAACCTTTGTGAACTAGTCTTTCACTACATGCTTCAAGCGAGCATGCAAGACCTAAATATCATGTCATAGGACCAACACGCTAGCTCATTGGGAAATACATCAGTGTCAGAGTTAGATTCAACTAAAATAACCAAACATTTTGGTTCAATTATCAGGACTTGAAACACTTGAATCACAATCGTGGGAAAATGTTTGATCATATTACGCTGGAAAATATAAAATAATGGGTTATCAATATTGTAGATAAGTTTACTGTTCTATATCTTGGACTAGGAATCTTTACATGAAAGGGACTGGAGAAGAATCTCTCTAGTCCCTTATATAAAACCTTTTTTTGGGAGCTCTTAGTTAATTTACATGCTTGGATACTAGCATATGCTCAAGGATGATCAAGGAATCATGAAAAGAGGCAGCCTTGGACACTATAACGGTAAAGGGTTCTAGCACAACTTGGAGTCTTGTGGATGCAAGAAGTCAACTTTTAGTGGAGAGGAATTTGAAATAGATACATTTTGGAGTACACTGTGACCACCTATTCATGTCTTGAAGAAGCCAAATTCCAATTCCTTTGAGAGTCATGGGATCATTATCTAACGCTTTTTTATTTCAAAATTAAGAAAATAATTTTTGACCTTAGACTAGAAACCATACCAATGGATGGCTAAATCCTCTTGTGCATGAGCCACACATCTATAAGGGGAGAGTAAAGGTTTATTATATATTGTGGGTTTAAAATGGTATCCAACTAGTATACACTATGAAAATGAAAGTATGATGAAGCTCAACAAAGGATCATGGGAGTTAGCAGTATGGGAAGAGGTCGAGAGAACTCAAGGAGTGTTGTTAAAAGTCGTAGGGAAGCAAAAACACATGAGGACCCCATAACTTTTGAACCATGTTCTATGCCAATTTTATCCTATGAAGGAGAAACAAGTTAGATGATATGAGCTGAGGAACCAAATCTAAACCAACCCAGCTCCCCCAACATCATGCACAGTCATGCCTTTGAGTCAGATGGAGTACACATTCAAAATTAGGATACAAATAGTTCAAAGTTAGAAGTTGAACCAGTAAGGATTATCAAAACCGAGTCAGTTGGGTATCATTTAGAATTAACACTATCTTTCCCTCCTCAAGTTAATTCTATGGCATAACTTGGGATACCTATTAGACCTAGCCTTTAAGGAAAGAATACATGCCCAACTTTAGTTAACCAACTAGGCTCCATACCAAACATTGCTACTACAGGAAGACTAGGGGTAGTGCAGGAGGAAGTGGACTCCCTCCTCAAGGAACTAGGGCTAGAGGCTCCCAACAACCACCCACCTAAACACCTCAACTAAACACAATCTACTATGAGATGACATTACACTTATCTAAATATCGAGGGGTGGAGAATGCAGTTGAGCATGTCCATAATTATGAACTAATTTAGAGGGCATGAGGTATCACACCTTATAAATATAAAGCCACATATTTTTTAACTGCGCTCTTGGAACACATGCATAATTGGTTTTAAAATTTTGACCCTCAACAATCGGTGGTTGATTTTGATCAACTCAAAATAACATTCCTTCAAGAGTTTGACATTCCTAAATTTGAGTAGCAGAGTATAGTATAACTAAAAGACATAAAGCAAGGACTTACAGAGAGCGTACATGAGTATGATGCAAGGTTTAAAACCTTGATGTCTAAACTATCCTTTAAAATTAATGCTTCCCAACATGCATTATGATTTTTAGGAGGAATGTTGCTACCTTTTTGGCAAACTCTATCATAATAGACCTTCACTAGCCCACACAAGGCCTTGGAATCTGCTCTTCATGTTGAAGTGGTTAGAAGAATTGACACCAAGATAAGTCCTTTTATGGAGGCCCAAATTTACTCAAATGCATCATGATTATAAAATGTAATAGACAACATTACACATGAAACACGCAGTGGTGTTTGGTGCATAGACTATGAATCTAAAGGACATACATGGAGTAACTATCTGTAAAAGAACATTTTCACGGTACTTAAGCAAACATGTGAAATATTCCATGAGGAACATGATGTATGACCTTTTCCTTCTTTTTTAGTGGGATATGCACACTAAATTATGTAAGTATTGTAAAAAAAATAGGCCTACACTCATGATACCAATGACTATTGATTGATCAGTGATATATATGAAGCTCGAGTGCATGACACGTGTTAAACCTCAGTCATTAATACTCAAGATAATGGGGCATACCAAGGATGAGGAAGAGGAAAAGGATGATGAGGTAATTGGCTCCCACCTAGAACCTATTACAAATGTGGATCTCTAAACCACTATCAAAAATATTTCCTAGAATACCCAACATGCACTTTTTGTAAAAAATACGACCGACTAGAAGAGTATCTTAATCTATATGTGGATATCACCAAGGAGAGAAATGAAAAGGGATCTAGTATGATTCAAATTGATAAACCAAAATGACACACATGCCCAATCATCCCTATAGTTTAACAAGTAAACATTACCACTTACAGTGGGGGACAAACCCAGTTGAGAGCTAATCCAATAAAGAAGGTACATTAGGAATAACTATGAGATAGAAAGTACCCTAATGTTTAGCAACAAAAGGAGGTCTTCCAGGATATGATGGAACTCATACAATAACTTCAAGGTGATATTATATTCCTCAAATATAAGGATGTAATGAAACATGTTATTATGCAAAGGGAAGCTTAATTTCATCCTATGGCACATGATGACTTCTAAAAACTATGTAAACAAATGTTGGATGTGGATATTGTCCCACATCTCAACACTTGGCTTAAGATTCAATCCAAACTACCAAATTAAGTTCATCCTCACATCATTCGATAAAGTAAAGACCATTTCTTAAATCATGATAAGCATCAGGACACTCCTAGTTCATCTACTCCCCCATAAGATAGAGAAATATTGGTTAATGATTCCATCAACAAATAGGTAATCAGGGACATTTTAGTGGATACTGGTATAGAAGTTAATGTCCTTACCAAGGATTCTTGGCACAAAATGTCTATTCCAGTGCTATAGCATTCACCCCATGTCTTATTTATGTCAAATAAGACTCATGCTCACCCTATTAGGGTCCTCAAGAACACCACAGTTAAAATACTTGGAATGAAATTCAATTCATATTTTAAGGTTATAGAGTTTGTTGAAGCTGATGATTACCCATCTCTACTAGGAATAATTTGGTGCTATGAGAACAATGTATACTTGAGCTTTAAAAATCACTATATAAACTTTGAGAACACTGATCAACATGTGGTTATACCATTGGATCAAGCACAAGGACCTCTTTACATATAACCTATCAATGTTGATGAGGACATAAACCATATATATAATGTCACTACCCAAAATGATGAGTAATGTGATCCAACCCCAGATGGTGTTCTATGTTAGACATATACCCAGTTTATTTCTAACATTACAAGCAATTCTTGTAATTTTTGGGCACATGGTAACTACAATCTCATTAGGAGATTATGTATCACCATCAATAGTCGTGAGAACCTTCCATGCCCACTCCATACATGTCACAAGTTTTTTTGCCTCATAGGTTTAGAAATAAGAGGGACATTAATAGGACCACCACTAGAGAGACTTGATGAAGCCCCATGGTTCCAAGGACAAATGGAGGTATGTGACTTTGTCCAGTGCCTTGAAGAATTCTATAACACCAAAGATGACCAGATGAGGTCATTAGATCACCCTTTTGATGGTAATGTTGTAAGATGGTTGCATACCCATAAAGAGCACCTTCTATACTAGGATCAAGTATGTTCTGCTCTAATCCATAGATTCCATTATGATAATAAGGTTAGGGGAGCAATTATTTATAGTAGCGTGCAAGCACTTGAACCTCACATTGAAGCTTGTAAGATAATGTGTAGAAATGAGGAAACATACTTACCAAAGTACTTATGGGTACATGCATTCTATAGAACCTTATGCACATGATCATGGGCATGGTATATTCATGAAGAGAGACATATGGGAACTAGGTTTTAGTAGTTACTAAATGAAAACATGACCTTGGCACTCTCCTATTCATCACCACACATGCACTTGTGCCTCACTCTCTAGGCCATGTGTGAAGTAGTTATTGGAGACCCAAGTGCCAAAGAAGACTTCCTATGGAATATACATTAGTAACCTAAGGAACCTTTACACTTTTTCATTAATCCTTCAACACATCTAGTTCCTATGCCTACACCATTTCTTGATGAAGAATGACGTGAAAATATTCATCAGGGAAAGCAAAAGCTTGTCTTCCAAGTAGATGAAGGTGAAGGATCTACTTCACTCAACCCCATGACCAACCATTTAGATGTTTCTATAATAAATAGGACATGAAATATTTAGGACATAAGTCCTAAAAATGACAACCCTTATCATGGGCCTATTCAGACTATTCAATGCAATATTGGCAACGAACAAGAACTAAATATGGCCACAATTGGAAACTACTAGACTGATAAAGAGATTACAAATTTTTTTGAGTTTTTAAAAGAGTATCAAGATGTTTTCCTAAGGAAATAATTAAAAATGAAGTGATTCCAACCATCTTTAGGGAAGATACACATCAAGCTAATTGATGGAACTTGACTAGTGAAAAAATGACCATACAAGATGAACCCTAATCTTTAAGCATACATTAAAGAGGAGATTGATAGTATGTTCTACATCAGAGTAATCAATACCATTTTTTAATCCAATTGGTTAAATCACATGGTTATTATTATGAAAAAGGATGGATGCATCTATATCTATGTAGACTATCGAGTGCTCAATGCATCCTGTGTGACATATCCCTTTCCAATGTTATTCACAGAGGAAATACTTGAAGGTGTTGTTGGTTGTGAAGTATACTCATTTATAGATGGATTATTAGGGTATCATCAGGTCTAAATAGCTGAGGAAGACCAACCCAAGACAACATTCACAACTGAATGGGGATTATTTGCATATACTATTATGCCCTTCAGATTGAAAAATGCTCCTATAATGTTCTCATGCATAGCAATTGAGGCCTTTAAGGTTTTCATTCACAAGTCCCTCTAAGTCTATTTGGATGATTGGATGGTATATGGTTTGGTCAAGGACCATTTTTCTAATCTTAGGCTCATGTTTGAGTGGTTTTAGGTATTATAAATATCCTTAAACTTGAATAAGTGCCTATTCACAACACCTTTTGGTGTGTTCCTAGGGTGTATTATTTGTAAGGACTCTTGGTGGACCCAGTGAAGGTATCTATGATTCTTTGCCTACCATATCTCAAGACTCAATGAGAAGTTCATGCATTCCTAGAACACATGGGTTATTACAAAAATTTCATTCATGGGTATGCCAAGATTTCCACGCCTCTTGAAGAATTTTTAAAGCACAAAGAACAATTCATATGGACTAGTTCTTATAAGGAAGCCTTTGAAGCATTCAAAGAGAAGTTGGTCATTGCCCCTATTCTATTGTTCTAAAATTTTACAAATCCATTTCATGTCCATATGGATGCATTTGGCATGGTTTTTTATGTGATCCTTGCACAACCAAGTGATGGCCACCTAGATCACCCCATTTACTTTACCAGTAGGAAGCTCACACTGACTAAACAAAACTATACTACCACAGAATGTGAATCCTTTTCAATGGTTTATACCCTACAAAAGTTTCAATAATACCTTTTAGCCACTCCATTTATTTTATATATAGATCATAAGGCTTTAAAGTACCTAGTTAACAAACTAGTGTTGCATGGGAGGATTTGTTGTTGGATTGTGTTGTTCCAAGAATTTTAATTTTTTGTAATAGTGAAACTTGGGAAGGCTAACTGTGGACCTAACCACCTATTCCAGATTTAGAATGGAAAACCCCCATGCACTATACAGGATGATCTTCTTGACTTACAACTCTTTCAAGTTGTACAGGTACCTAAAGAACTGGAAGATATTGTAGCATTTTTAAACATTAGCTCTACACCTAAGTCTCTCACCTCATAGGAGAAAAAGTAACTTATGATTTATGTCACACTGTTTCAGCTCATAGCAAGTGATATTTACAAAATAAACCATGATGAGGTGCTTCATCATTATGCAATATAATATGAGCACCTTGAGGTACTTCATGAAGTTCACGAAGGTATTTTAGGTAGACATTATACTAGAGAGGCTATAGAATACCAGGTTATACTAGTTAGGCTTTGGTGGCCAAATCTATTCCAAGATGCTAAGGCATATGTTAGGTGATGTGACATTTTTTATCATGTAGGTAGATCTAGCAAGAGATATGTTATGCCTTTAAAACCCATCCCTTCTTAGGAACCTTTTGAAAAGTGGATTATTAATTTCATGGGGCCCATCACTCTGGCAAGTCAATGAATGGGTTCTTGATACATCATTGTAACAACCAACTACCTTATGAAATGGGATAAAGTAGCACCAATAAAGGATTATACTATTGCTACTACTATGCAATTTATTTGGGAGAACATAATAACTCAGTTTGAGTGACCCCTTAATTTCACCAACAATCATGGTACATACTTTTTAAATGAAATGATTTGCATCTTGCTAGCTGAGTTCATAATCACACACCACAAGACAATACCATACCACCCACAAGCCAATGGAATTTATATATCTTTCAATAAGATCTTAGGTACCACTTTAACAAAAATCTACAATGTTGGCTGCACTGACTAGGATGATCGGGTGTCTACAATACTATGGACCTACCAAACTACCTACCAGTGCATAAATAAAAACACACCATTCAATTTAGTTTATAGGAAGGAAGTAGTGATGTTAGTAGATTTATTGGTTCCATGCCTTAGTATCATACATGTAGTACAACTAGATGATGAGGCATCCTTAAAATCATGCATGGATATTTTAATGCAAATAGATGAGACCCAGTTCCTCACTCATTGGATATAAGATGTAGAGAAATGCAAGTAGAAGGCATGGCATGATCACCATATCAAGAATAAAGTCTTTTTTCTATAAATGAAGGTCTTATTATATGATTCTAATTTCACACACCACCCTAGAAAGATCTACATCCATTGGGATGGTTCATTTATGATACTTAGTATTCGACCTACCAAGGCATGTCGGTTACAAATAATGGATGGTTGGTTCTTCCTAGGGCACTATAATGGAAATTAGCTTCAATTATATTTCACTTCAAAATAGATGGAGTTATGTAATCAATAAGGTGTATGTCATGAGATTAGGATTTATTGCATTTAATAAAAGTGTTGCCTTTTTTGTACATAACTCTCCCTTATTGTAATTTTATTTTTATGTTCTTGTTATTTTCCTGGAGGACCATGAACCATTTTAGTGTGGGGTGAGATGTTGGACCCATAATTTTGACTGTGTTATCCTATTTAGGCATGGAACTAGTACAATACAGAAGGACCATGGTGAAAGAAGACCATGACATGTGACTTCTAGGCATAGAAGCATCGTGGCACGAAACTTATTAGGGCACAAGAGGACAATGATGTGAGAAGACAACAACACAAAAGGGGCCAACATGAGAAGACCTAGTCAGAGGAGAATAAGCCTTGAAAAACCCAAGAACATTAGACTCAAAATGAAAGTAGAAGACTAGGGGAGCATGTGGGAAGTGGGAGTAGTTAGGAGAGTGATTCATATGGGACACATCAACCTTATTGATCATAGGTTTTGAACCAACCCATAAGGAATGAAAAACATGGCCACCATTATACAGCATAGAGCAGGGATCTAGCAATGTAGGGACCTGGATCTTTAGGAAGAAATTATTATAAGTGCCATGACTTAGTTTATTGAGAATCCATGCACCATTTGATCCTAACATTTATGATTATAACACTTGGTCATGGTAAAATAAGTATAAATACCCCTATTGTGATATTTTGTGAAGAGGATATTTTGGATAATAGATGATGGAGCTTTACATTTTGGTTCATTAAGCATCTAATATGAGATATCAGAGTTTCCCAATTTGTGTCTTGAATGATGGAATACACTAAGTTCTAGACTTGGATATGCATTATTTATTAGTCTCTTGGTGTTGGTATCTTTTTCTTTTCTAAGTCACTAATGCTAGATATTGATGGCGATCTATGTAGTAATACTAATAATTGCATCTGTAACTAGAAGGATCATAATAGTATATTTATTTTGTTAAATAATCCTTGTTTGAAACTGCATAAAGAGAAAGGTATGAATAAATATATATTATTGTGTTACAAAACCTTTGGGAATCGATCTTTTGTTTCACACTTCAGGTGAGCACGTGAGACCTAAATCTCATGTGATAGGGTTAGCATGCTAGCTCATTGGGAAAGACTTCAGTGCTAGAGTTGGAATTAACTAAAATAACCCAATAAATTGGCATTTTGTTTTAGTACCAAAACATAAATCACCTAAAATAATTCATAGCTTAAGTATTGTTAGCCATTATGATGATGTACTCCAACTGTATACAACTATAATTCATGTGCCTAGTATTTGAAAGTTAAAAATGATGAAGAGTGTAGTGATGTTTGTTGGAAGCATAATGACTAGGGGGAGGTGAATCAGTCTTCAAAACCTTTAAATCAATTACACTTAAGAAATCATGAACCATTCAAACAAACATATATATCTTAGTAAGCATAAGCAACTATCCACATAATCATGAGACACTAGAACACATCATATATGTGGGAAACCCTCAAGGGGAAGAAAACCTACTAATCTCTATAAATGGATTACAATACTATAAGACAAAAATAAAATTTAGTAAAGCAACAAATCTATATCGATCACCAACCCCAACTAACCAAGCACCCACTTTCAAGGAGGCACCAACCCCCTAGATGACTCAGCACTAACTCATCCACTTGATTTTTTTGATCACCTTAAAAACACCTTGTTTCTCAACCAATAGATGATGACCACCTCTTCAAATCTTCACACTCTTATCATTCTCAAACTGCATTATAGGCCTCTTCACTCAACTAGGTGTTTTTAAGACTGATTAGGTCATATGACCTTGATTTTAATATTCAAACACATTTTCAAATATTAATTAAAAATCCTATACACTCCTATTATGGTCTAAAATACCTCCTTTTACTCAATAATTTGTTATTTCATTCGCTTCCACTTTGCTTATAAAAATAAGCTTAAAATTGCCTTTATATATATATATATATATATATATATATATATATATATATATATATATATATATATATATATATATATATATATATATATATATACCATTCCTTGTTCATAGACCACTTAGTCAGACACTCACCCTTAACCTCTTAGTTAGGCCATAGAATAGGTCTTAGGACATCTTTTTTACATGAATAAAATGATATTTGAGCCCATTTTGGTCTATCATGACTCAATTAGGCCTCTTTTCTCTTTTAGGTCTCATGGAGACCTATTACATTAGGTTTACCTCTTAATGCCAAAAATTGATTCTCTTGAGCCCAGATGGATTTATCCAACACTTGAAAACAATTCAAACACTTATTCAAGTAACTCTTCTAACCTCTTCCATGGTTTTTTATATCTTCTCCTTTGTTTATACTTTGAAACCTTCTTTAGGATAAATTGCCCTATTACGCTTGTGTGCCTTAAAAAATTATCTTGCAAGAATGAAGCTAAAACATACTTAATACACTCAAATATGATAAAATAATTATATATACAGGGTATACATGACCTCAAGGTCATTATCAAATACATTAGACACATCCACTTAGAATATAAGGCTTTAAGAACACATCTGTAACTCACTCACTTAAAACTACCAAATTACCTTAAAATAGAATCATAGTGACTTAGACCTCCAACACATGTATAGAATTTTTAAATGACTTATGATTCATGTATATGATCCTATGATATAATTATACCATTCTTATAAATAAATACCATATGGTTAAATTTCAAATATTGGTCTTATAGACCAATCTCATGACCTTATATCTTGTTGTCTTATCTGAACCAGACAAGTCAACTTGTGAGTAAATTTTTCACCACACACATGACCTATAAAGATTATTTAAAGAATGAACATATCTTAAAAGTCATAAAAAACATCTCCATGCACCTTTTTTCATCATTCTATCATGAAAACACATTCCAATCTATCTTCTCACTGTTGCTTGAGTTTTTCACTGATCACACCATTAGGCCTATTAGCAACTAGATAACTTGGATGACTAGTTAAACACATTATAATGGTGTAACCTATCCATAAAAATTTATGGAAATGAATTATGATTATCTAAATTCTTCCTCCATCCATTTACTTACTACATCTGTAGACACCGCAAACGTGTCTGCACCTTGGTTCTCCCCCTTGGTCCTTTCTCCCACCTAGGTCTTATTAATTAAAAATTAACATCTTTTAATTAATTGAGGCCCCCTTTTCCACCCTACCCTTGCCTCCTTGGATCCTCCCTTGAATCCCTCCACCTCCCCCTTAGCATTTATTGTCCAAAATCCCCCCATTATATTCCTCCCGCGTCCATTTTAGCATGCTCATAACCGTTCTTCCCACAATCCCCCACCCGGCGGCGTGCAAGAATGGGCAGAGGCTATTTTTAGTCTCTGTCTCCATTCTGACTCTGCCGACGTCGGCGACCCTGCGGCCGACGTCGGCGAGACAGCCGACGTCGGCAGCCTTCAAGACCCCGTCCTGTATCCGTTGCAACCCCTGGACTCCTGAGCTCGCAAACAGAACTCTCTTGGCGTTTGGCATTCATCTTGTCTTCGTTTTGAACCTCATGCAACAACAGCAGCAGGTGCAAAGGCTCTTCATTAGAATTCTCTTCTTGCAGAATCTTCCCTGGCTCCAGCAACATCTCCATCTTCTTCTTTCAGCAGGCTAAAGGTAAGTTAGTTCTGGTTTTATTTTATTTTCTTTGGTTTAATCCTCTGCTTTCTGTTGTCCTCTGTGTCTCTCCCTTTGTCCCTTCCCCTGAGAGGCTGCAAAGCCTTCTCAGGCCCCTTCCTCTGTGTACCCTTCTCTTCTCCTTCCTCTTTGTCCCTTCCTTCCTCTGTATCTCTGCCTGAGACCAATCCCCAGACCACAGACCAAGACCCAGACCCGTCCATCAGTGTCCAACCCGTCCACGGACAAAGCACAGACCAAGACTCAGACCAGACCCTGCTCAAGCCCGACTACAGGCCGCAACCCCAACCGACGCCGGTCACTTCCCCAACCGACGTCGGCAGAATAGCCGATGACGGCAGGTCAGATAACCGACGCCGGCAACATTACCGACCTCGGCGACTGTCTTCAGCCTACTCCTTCAGTCAGGTAATCATTTTGTTTTCTTCTTTCATTTTTAATCTTTTTATCATTTCTGTATTCTATCATTTTGTCTTTTATCAGTCACTTATTTCATCAAAACAGTGGGTTGACCTCCCTTGAGGAAGTTTTTACACTTCTGGGAACAAGCTTTTGCTTGGCAACCCACTGCCTATCTGTTTAACATCCCCTTGTCCAAGTTTCCCTTTTTCTTGCAGGTGTCATTCCTCCACAGCCAAAGAGGAGTGCCCACGAACGTCTGGATTTACGGTGCGCAATCTATAGTCCAGGTACTTCCAAGCCTTGTCCTTCACTTTCTTCTAGTTTCTTTCTTTATAGTCTTAAAAGCAAATTTGAGGTAGAAACATCTCTGGCACGCCCGGTGGGACCCTAGGTTCCTCCTGGGTTCCTTTTTCTTTTTTATTCATTTAGGTGCATTTAGGCTCCTTCTCTCTTGTCTCTTTCTTTTTTTCTCAATGGCACCATAAGCAAGAACTAAAACGAATCCTCCTTTTCTTCTTTGCATGCTAGACTAGTCTAAACGTCATATTCTTGACCCTTTCTCAAAACATTGTCTTCATAACAATATCACATTTCGACTTTGGGCATTAAAACACTTTGCATTCATCTCTGCTTGTGCTTGCATCTTCGTAGTCCACATCTAGTAACTTAAACGCATATTGAATAAATCTAGACACTTGATGTTACACTACCGACTCACATGCACTAAAACAAACATATAACATACCTGAGACAAGGCCCGACTGGGAATTCATCACCCAGCGGATACCTTACCCGTCCCGGTGACCCTACTTGGATTTCATCACCAAGGGGGAAGCCCACTCCGTTCTCTGGCGGAGTCTAAACTCTAGGCGAGGTATATCTTGGCTAAGCGAGACCAGCTAACCACTGGAATCGTGAAGTGAGGGGAGCTTGCTCCTTAGCACCAGGCCACGTACCAGACCCTAACACAGATCTTTGAGCACCTAAAACAACACCTGAAACTATCTTTAGACTGCCTTCTTCTAGGACCCTTTTTTCAGCCAATCTCCCCAAACATTCATCTAAGGCATAAGCCACAAATTTCTAAGGTTAATTCCTAGGATTTATCGCTCAGGCTTGTCTGTCTTTCTCTGTTTTCCTCTTCTCATCTGTTTGTTTGAGTGTGTGAGGACGCTTTCTTCTTTGTTTTTCCAAGAACCTTTCGGCTCTCTGGAAAACACAGTGACCGACATCGGTTCTGCCACCGACGTCGGCGTCCCGTGTCACCGGCATCGGTTCTGATACCGACGTCGGCTTCATCTGTTATCGGCATCGGTTATCTGACCGATGTCGGCCTCATTTTCCTACCGACATCGGTTTTTAAACCGACGTCGGTCTCTGTCACTGTCCTTTTTTTTTCCAAAACCAGCAACCTGAAACCTGTCCTTTCTCTGTCAAGACTTCATCCTGGTCTTCTGAAACTGAGCAGCACAGTTTCTGAAACCTGAACCTTCCTTGCCTTGCATGGTTTTGACTCGTAGCCAAGCCAAAGCTCTTGTCAACCATGCTAGCCGTCAACCACTTCCGTCAACCCCGTCCGTGACTAGGCCTACAATGGAGTTCAACTCGGAGACCGAAAGAACTCCTACCCGTCCAACCCCGCCTTTGACTCCTATTGTCCAGGAAGGGGACCAAGATTTTGAGCGATTCTTAGACCTCAATGTCAAGGCTTTGCAACATTATCTCGCGCATAGTCAAACGCGGGACTCCTTGGGCAATCCGATCTACGGAATGCCGACCTCTCTGGCCGCGACTACGGTTGTATCGACAACACCCGTAGTTCAACCTTCAGACACTCGACCCGTCGCTTCGACCACCGACCAGACTCAGACTTTGACCAATCCTACAGGTGTGGCCTCCCCTTCTATCATTGGGCCCACTTCCATCGGGGTTCCAGCCCCTTGTCAACCTCAACCCGCTCAACCTCTATCCACTCCATTTCAAAACCTTGTCGTCTCTATCCCGCCTACCCTGGCCCCCATCAATACCAGGGTGGCTTCTTATCCCGTGGCCCCCGTTACCACAGTCCAACCTCTCGTGGCAACAACGGGCCCAGCTATGTCTTCTAACCAACCACCTTTAACCTTCACTTCTGTCCCTGCGATTAGTCATCCGTATATTATACAACCGACTATGTCGCACACCTCCTCTAACCTCTTCCAAGCGCCCTACAACTTAGGGGGCGCGCAACCCGTCAATCCATCGGCAGACATCATCAAGATGCTGATGGACAAGATGACCAGTCTTGAGACCTCTGTTTCCGGCTCGCACAACACTCTTTCATATGACCAGATCTGCAACGAGCCCATCCATCCTTCTATCCCAATCAGACCATACCCTAGCCAATGGGAGCTTCCGAAGTTTTCTCGCTTTCAAAACAAGGAAGACCCACAACAACATTTGCGGGCATTCAGACATGCCTGCTACCTCATTGGCCATGACAATGCGTTACTTTTACGCACGTTTCCTATGTCTCTCTCGGGTGCTGCACTTGACTGGTACAGCTCCCTTCCTAGTCATTCTCTCTTCTCATTCACGCAATTGGCTCAGCTATTCCTCGATCACTTTTCTATCAACATAACCAAGAAAGTCTCAATCACGGACCTCTATTCTATCAGACAATTCGAGGACGAGTCCATAGCCGACTTCGTGGCTCGATGGAGAGGCCTTATCAACCAACTCTCCTTTTCCTTGCCCCAGGCCGAACTTATTGAACTCTTTTCTCAAGCCTGTGCCCGACATATCTCTTCCACTCTGAGGGTTCAAACCTTCCACACTTTTGACGAGGCCTTCACGATGGCCCGCAAACTTGAGTTGTGTGCCATCGAGGAGAACAAAGTCAAACTGCAGAGTAAGAATCCCAGCTCTAAGACCAATGACTCTTCTTCTGCCAAGCCATCATCATCCAATTCTAAATCCAAGGCTTCAGCTAATGCCGTGGTTGTCAGACCTTCATCTTCTTCGTCTAATCAGCCTGAGCCCTCTACGTCTCAGAGCGCTACTCGGCAATTCCAGCAAAGATACTTGCAGCGACGATATACTCCCCTTGGAGAATCATATGCGTCTGTGCTGGAAAAGCTTCTTAAACAGGGAATCCTCAATCTCCCTCAAGCCCGACCTCCTCCGCAATTCGATCCCTCACACGCCATCCCCGCGTGGTATAGGGAGCAAGACTTCTGCAGCTTTCACCGTGTTAAGGGCCATGACACAGAGAACTGCAAGACCTTTAAGAACATAATACAAGACATGCTTGAGAAGGGGGATCTCATCTTAGACAATCCTAATGCACCCCCTAATCAGGCCATTGACATCTTCAAGCAACCTTTTCCCAATCATCCGCCGACCCAAAACAATGTCCAGACCTTAATTGACGACAACCATGAACACAACATTCGAACCGTCAATGCGGTCTCTCCTTTCGTCCCCAATCCATCTCAAGAGGCTAGTCCATCACATGTGGACGAACCTCTTTCTCCGGCTAGTTCTCCACCGACCTCTCTCATCTTGGAGGATGCCTCGACTCTACCAGTCCCACCAGTCTCGCCATCCTCCTTTCTACTACCTGTGGAGGACCAGACCCTTCCTACTCCTCAGCCGCAAGTAGAGGGCACCATCATCCCCGCCCTTTACCCGCTAGAGGAGCCTCGCTTTCCGGATTCTTCTCCACCCAGAGAAGATCCTGTCTCCCCTTCGTCTTCATCCAAATCCATCATGACTTCGCCATTCAATACTACCCCCATCTCGTCTTCGACCCCGCAACCCTCAACATCATCTTCTCAGCCATTTTCCCAGTTAGTGGAGAAGGTCCAGCTTCTCCCTTCAAGGAAAGTGACGCCTCAGGTGTTGTGGGAACGCCTCAAAGCCCTTCAACATACCCGCGCCCTCTCATCACATGCTGCCAATCCTCCCCGGGCAGAATCTCTTCAAACTCTCGGCAAAGACCAGACACGCAGACCTCAACCAAACCAATCAAGACATGCATCCATCTCGTCCAAGCCCATCAAATCACTTGGCGTTCGTCCTATCTCCGCCCTCACTCATCCACAAGTGAAGGTGGATCTAGACCAGACCTCGACCAGCAGCAGTCTTCCAACCAAGACAAAGAAGACTGCCAGACCTCCAAAGCGAACGCCTCCTTCCCCGTCACCATTGCCATCCATTCTGGGCCCCCATCCTTCGACCTTGGCCAGCATCCTTCCCACTCCGGCCTCCAACCGGAACTCGTTACCTCCTTTGCTTCCTCCGCCTACCTCCAGCCGTCCCTCTCTCAAAAAGCCTTTCTCAATCTGTAGACCAGAGTCACCTCCATCTGTCCCCGCACCATCAACCCATAAGGTGGTACGAAAACCTCTTCCAGCCTCACCCAAGCAAAAGTCACCGACCCCACGTATATCAACTAACACGGACCCTTTAGTGGGCTCATATTCGGTGATATTACGCCGACTTCTCCAGACTTCTGACATAACTCTTCCGCTCATCAAGCCTTTCCAACCTCTCGGGTCCAAGCCCTCCTGGTTCGACGATACGAAAATTTGCTTATATCATCGTACGCCAGGACACGACACCGAGACTTGCTGTGCCCTCAAGGCTGTCATCCGCCGCCATATGGAGAAGGACACTCTTCTCCTTGAGGACACTCTTGACCAGACCCCGACTCCTTCCTGTCCAACTTCTTCAAACACGTCAACATCTCACCAGCAAAACATGACCCCTTCTTCGCCTCCCATTTTCGAAATCAATGCCATCCGTATAACCACTAGGTCGCAGCAGGACAAGGCCAAAGCAAAAGCCGCCATTCCTTGGACCTATCCCTTCGTCAAGCCACCCCTTGCGCCCAAGCCTAAAATCTCTATCCTTGGCGCGTCCCAACCTTCTTCATCTTCATCTTCTGGGCCGATTCAAGACTCCATGCTGAAGCAGCTTCATCAGACACCAGTGAAGATGTCTCTCTATGACCTTATCCAAACCTCGCCCCAACACCGTCAAGCCCTCATCCAAGCCTTGCAAGCAGCAGAGGTCCAACCCGAAGACCCCCAGCTGCTTGCTGCCCTTGTCCATTCTTTATCTCCTATCAATTCCATCACATTCAGCGATTCTGAGATTCCCACATCCAACACGGAAGATCAGGACGCCGCCCTCTTCATCACTGCCTATGTTGATCGGACACGCATTAAACGCGTTATGATCGATGGCGGCGCTAGCATCAACATAATCTCTACCCACGCCTTTGATCAGCTGGCTCTTCCTCAGAATTGTGTCTCCAAAACTGACGCTATCTTACGTTCTTTCAATGACACCACCGCCACGACCATTGGCACAGTCGTCCTTCACATTTGCGTTGGCCCACGCATAGTCCCAGAGCTCTTCTACATCATCGAAGGAGAGTTTTAATACAACATTCTGCTGGGCCGACCATGGATCCGTGCCATGGCCTGTATACCCTCCACCCTGCACCGTTGTGTGAAGTTCGAGCATGACGGGCAAGTCCATACCATTCCTGCTGACCCTTCACCTTTCAAGACTTGCAACACGACTTACCATCCCAACGATGTCCTCATTCCCATCAAGCCGTCCACTCTGGCACTGCCTCCATCCGCGGAAGCTTCGACCAGTTCGCAATCGGCGGTTGCCCTCACCCCTCCTCTTCAAGCGCCGACCAAAGACCCCATGGAAGACGTCTTCCAACGACTATCGCTTGGGGAATATCGCTTGTTGACCCTCGACATGTTCCAAACTCCGCAAGAGTATGGACGCCTTCACCTTAGTCCTAATTACGACCCTCAGATCGGGACGGTCATGCCTTATGGTCCTCCTCACTTCCGAACCAACTTTGTCTATGGGGGGCTCAATCAAGCTCCTACCTACGGCGCTTCCCTTTCTTCACCCCGACCCTTCACCTCAGATTTCTCGTTTCTTGGCAACCCCGCCTTCGCACACACTTACCTTTACAGGTGTGCATGGAAGGGTTTTGGTTTCAGACGTTATGAGCAGGGCTCCCATCAGCCTATCGAGCCGCTCAATGATGACGATGCCAAGAAACGTTATGGCCTGGGATATCATGACCCCACTCAGGCTCCTTTCGACCTTTGTCCCGAGCCAACCATGGACCAATCTCCTCCAAATTCGCCCATTTCTCCTTCGTCACCTACGGAGTCAGTGGTCTCCATCCCTCCTAGTTTTTTTTTCCATAAACACCATCCGCCTGAAACCCCTGACCTATCAGCTCAATGGGGTGCCCAGGTCTCTCCCTCTCATTTTTCCTAGCATGGTAGAAGATGAGTCGGCAACCATTCACACTGTCCACTGCGTTGACGATGACGCCATTCTTTCCTATATGGGTGCCGATGACTCTTTCATCCAGCGTTCCCTCCCTTCCGAGACCCAGGTTATGTTAAATGAATCCACCATTGACATCAACCTCCCTTCTTCTTCTGATGTTCCTCACGTCTTAAAGATTGGCCAATCTCTAGACGATCAGGAGCAGCTTGACTATGCCCAATTCCTTTCCGACCATAGCAAGGCCTTCGCCTGGACTTACAGCGACATGCCTGGCATCGACCCCACCATTGCTATCCACAACATTGTCACCAAACCAGAGGCTAAGCCTGTTAGGCAAAAGCTTCGAAAGATGCATCCTCGCGTTGCGCTCCTCGTCAAAGAGGAGCTTCAGCGCCTTCTCTCTGCCTCCTTCATCCGACCCATCGATTATCCGCAGTGGGTCTCTAACATCGTCCCAGTTACTAAAGCAACTGGGGGGATTCGGATCTGCACGGACTATCGCGACCTTAACCTAGCCTGTCCCAAAGACGATTTTCCACTTCCTAACATTGACCAGCTTGTTGATCTCACGGCCGGCCATGAGATGCTCTCTCTCATGGACGGGTTTTCAGGGTACAATCAAATCCTGATCGCACCGAAAGATCAGCACAAGACTACCTTTATCACCCCATGGGGGACTTTCTGCTATCGGGTCATGCCTTTCGGCTTGAAAAACGCTGGTGCCACATATCAGCGCGCCATGACCTACATTTTCCACGATCTCCTCCACAAAATCATGGAGGACTATGTGGATGACCTTCTCGGCAAGTCCAAACTTCGCCGCGACCACTTGACCATTCTCGCAATCATCTTCTCTCGTCTTCTTCAATACAACGTCCGCCTTAACCCCAAGAAGTGTGTCTTTGGGGTCCTCTCAGGCAAGCTTCTCGGCTTCATCGTTTCCTTCCGTGGTATCGAGATAGATCCCGCTAAAATTCGCGCTATCCTCGAAATGCCACCCCCGACCAATCTCAAGCAGCTTCGCAGTCTCCAAGGGAAGCTCCAGTCCATTCGTCGTTTCATCTCGCAGCTTTCAGACCGCTGCCAACCTTTTCATCATCTCCTTAAGAAGGACGTCTCCTTTAAGTGGGATGAGGACTGTCAAGAGGCCTTTGATGCCCTCAAAAGCTATCTGGTCTCTCCACCAGTCCTCATTCCACCTAAAGACGACCAACCCTTCTACCTTTATATCTCCGCCACTAACCATTCGTTAGGTGCCATGATCGCGCACCGAGACGAGCATCATCGTGAGCAGGCGGTTTACTACATCAGCCGAACACTGGTCGACTATGAAACTCGGTATACTCATACCGAGAAACTCTGTTTGGCATTAGTCTTTTCCGCTACCAAGCTTTGCCACTATCTTCTCAACCACAGAACCTTTGTCATCACTCACACCAACCCTCTCAAGTACATGCACTCCAAGCCATATCAGAATCAACGTATGGCTCGGTGGCTCATGCTGCTTGCTGAGTTTGACTTCGTCTTCATCCAACAGAAATCTATCAAGGGGCAAACCATTGCTGATCAACTGGCAGATGCCCCTCTTCCCGACAATCAACCTTCACAATTTGAGTTCCCTGACGAGTCTATCGCCACACTTTCCACCGATGACACCGTCTATCAAATGACCATGTTCTTTGACGGCTCCAAATGTCAACTCGGCGGGGGTGCGGGGGTCATCCTTATCCCACTCGAAGGAGAACCCATGCCTCTATCTTTTAAGCTTGACTTTGATTATACCAATAATATGGCCGAATACGAGGCCTTAATTTTGGGACTTCAAACTGCCCTTTCCCTCCACATCAAGTCTATCAACATCTTCGGCGACTCGCAGCTCGTCATTAATCAGGTTAACGGTTCATATCTCTGTAAAAATGAAGTTTTACAAAGGTATAAGAATCGTGCTGACACTCTTTTGGCATCTTTCGACCATTACCTCTTGCAGACTGTTCCACGCTCTACGAACAAGTTTGCCGACACCATGGCCTCTCTTGCTTCGCATATCCCGTCTTCATCATCATCATCCCGTCTTTTTGTCACAGTGCATCGCGTACCTTTGCCTTCATACATCTCTCCTCACATCGACCATATCAACACTATCAATTCTAGCCCACAAGAGGACTGGTATAAGCAACTTGTGGACTACTTGTCTCTTTCTGTCACTCCTCCCAACCTCTCTAGCAATGCGCGGCGAGCTTTCATCAAACGCACAGCTCGCTATACCATGCTAGGGGGTCTTCTCTATAAGCGAGGCTTCGACGGTCTCCTTCTTCGCTGTCTAACCTCCGCTGAAGCTTCTCATGCCGTAAAGCAAGTCCACGATGGGATTTGTGGTGGACACTTCAGTGGAAATTCGGTTGCCAAGCGCCTCCTTCGCCTGGGTTATTATTGGCCCACCCTTCATCAAGACTATAGCGATTATGTTCGGCATTGCATCAAGTGTCAGCAGCACTCTAACCTGCTTCATCTTCCCAGCCATGCCTTGCAAGTCGCTCAGGATTTTTGGCCTTTCTCTCAGTGGGGCTTGGATCTCATCGGTGAGATTAACCCTCACTCGTCTCTTCGTCATCAGTCCATCATCACTGCCACTGAGTATTTCACCAAGTGGGTGGAAGCCATTCCTCTTATCTCCACAAAAGCCGACAAAATTGTCGACTTCATCAGCAGCCATATCATCTGTCGTTTCGGTGTCCCTCACAAAATCATCACCGACAACGGCAAGTCCTTCAAAAACAAGACTGTCCAAAAACTATGTGACTCATTTGGCATCAAACTCAGCTTTTCTTCGCCTTACTACCCACAAGCAAATGGGCAGGCCGAGGCTTCCAACAAAATTCTCACCAAAATTCTCATGAAGGTGGTCGACGATACAGGAAGGGATTGGCACATTCATATTCCCTTCGCTTTGTGGGCCTACCGCACTAGCATCCGAACCTCTACGGGTGCTACCCCCTTTTCTCTTGTGTACGGAACAGAGGCTGTCTTACCTCTCGAAGTACAGATCCCGTCTCTCCGCATCTCTCTGCATGACATTCTCTCCAACGATGACTTTCGTCAAGATCGCCTAGCTCAACTTGAGTTACTCGACGAGCGCCGCCTTGCTGCCCTCAATCATCTCCATGTCTACCAAAGTCGCATAAAGCGGGCCTACGACAAAAATCTGCGAGAACGAGATTTCAACATCGGAGACCTCGTCCTCAAAGAGAATCAACATGTGACCAATATGGAGCGAAGTAAACGAGGCAAATTCGCCCCCAATTGGCTTGGACCTTTTATCATCACGCACAAGTATGGATCAGGGACTTATCGTCTGTCCTCCCTCGACGGACGGCCAGAACCTGAGCCTCTTAATGCGTTGCATCTTCGACCATTCTTCTGTTAGTCGAGTACTTGTCCAACTTGACACATAACTTGAGCTCGTCCCTTGAGCAATCCTCGTCCTCTGGCTCCTTATTCCTTTCGACCCTATTCCCCTCTAACAAGTCCTCTGCAACCCTTTTATGACGCATGGGTACCGTGTCCTAATAAAAGGGAGTCCTTGCACTTCTACAGTCTTGTCCGTGACTCTCGTTTCCATCAATATATCCAAGTCAAGACGATGTCCAAACATATCCAAGGTCACAAAATCAAATCCAAAAAGACAGACTGATCCCTCGAAGGACAGCTGTACTATCATTGCTGTAGTTAATAGACTGATCCCTCGAAGGACAGCTATTCAAACATTATATAAAGCAAAGATATAGACCACTCCCTCGAAGGATGGCTATAATTAAATCTTGCTACTAACAGCAACCTTTTTTAGAAGCTTCCCGCATCGATCAGCTTCGCAACATGACCACTAAATCAAAAGACATCTCTATGTAGGCTTCCCGCATCGATCAGCCTGCGCAAAAAAAAAAAAAAAAAATGGGTCATGGACTTGGCTTGTAGTTGTCTCAGGGTCTCCTATAAAAAGGGGCAAGGTTATTCCTGCTCTTAAACTGGGTTACCCTATCCTCCTCCTATCACCCGCTCAAGGGACTTCGAGCTCACTTTAATGTCAAAGTGATTCGATTACCGTTCTGACACAACACTGGTCAATGACGTAATGCATGAACGGGGCTTTTTGTTCTAATAACCCCTATCTATGCTTCCTTTCTGGTCCTTGTCAATGAAAGAGCAATTTGCCTTCCATCTTTTCTCTACACTTTGGTCACATTTAACCGCATCAATTGGCAACTCAACTCAAACCAAGTCATTTTTTTTATCATTTTCAGACATCATCCTCGTCTATTTCACATAGTTTCCATGGACACCAATACACATGGAAACTACCGACCTGACCCAATTTATGTCAAGCATAAACCAATACTTGCTGAAACATAAATAGACTTCCATTCATTTTTAGCATGCATCCATCACGACTATGGAAACTTGCTAGGGATGAAAGACTCTCGACTCTTGTGACATTTGCAGCATCATCTTGACACTTGACCACATCCAACCATCAATCACTCTGTCTCCTAGTCCGAACTACATTGGTCTGAGGCCCTAGGACAAGGGCTATGTAGGCAGCACTCAGATACCACATCTTCTGAGGTTAGCTCGACCACCCCCGTTTGTTCATCTCTATGATGGACAAACCTTCTCTTCTTTGACTCTTATCACACCCAACTTCGTCAACTTTGACCAAGACCAATCATTTCCTTTGACCAAGACCAATCATAGACCTTTGACCAAGACTAATCATTCCCTTTGACCAAGACCAATCATAGACCTTTGACCAAGACTAATCATTTCCTTTGACCAAGACCAATCATAGACCTTTGACCAAGACTAATCATTTCCTTTGACCAAGACCAATCATCGACTTTGACCAAGACCTATCAATCCCTCCGACCCCCCCTCCCTTTTAGGGAGAACTACATCGGCCTGAGGCCCTGTCACCAGGGCTATGTAGGCAGCACTCAGATAACATGTCTTCTGGGGTTAGCTCGGCCGCATCCTTTCGTCCATCCATCCTCTTGACCAATGACCATTGGCGACCATGCCTATCTCCTTCTTCTTTGACCTTCTTCCAAGACAATGTTGCCTTGGTTGTTTTTGCGTGTATGCTATTCCACGGCTGGTTAGCAGAATTGTTCGCAGACTATTTTTGACCCTTCACAAGTGTAGGATCACGAGCCAGTTGATCCCTACTACTTGTGGCCTTTTTCGTGTTTCTGGGAGCACTTCCTGAGCCCTGGATACCTGGGACACGACGACCATTTGGAGCTTCCGCTTAGATTGAGTGACCCGATCAGCAGACGACTAAATGCTGGGGCCCGGTTACTTCAATTTTGGCACTCCTTGACCCTTGACCATGCGACAATTTGACCTGACCCTCTCGTGAAGTGGACTACGCGCAATCATGACTATGGCAGCGTTTTCACTCACTCTTTTCTATCCATTTCTTTGTCAAATCGACACTCGATCTTCGGTTCCCTTCTCTCGACTATCGCTTTGAGGGGGGAACACCTCATCCTTTTTCTGGGGCAACCAACTCCTGTTTTTGTCTTGCAGTTCGTCTAGAACAACCAACAAGACAAAAAGGGGCAAATGTAGACACCGCAAACGTGTCTGCACCTTGGTTCTCCCCCTTGGTCCTTTCTCCCACCTAGGTCTTATTAATTAAAAATTAACATCTTTTAATTAATTGAGGCCCCCTTTTCCACCCTACCCTTGCCTCCTTGGATCCTCCCTTGAATCCCTCCACCTCCCCCTTAGCATTTATTGTCCAAAATCCCCTCATTATATTCCTCCCGCGTCCATTTTAGCATGCTCATAACCGTTCTTCCCACAATCCCCCACCCGGCGGCGTGCAAGAATGGGCAGAGGCTATTTTTAGTCTCTGTCTCCATTCTGACTCTGCCGACGTCGGCGACCCTGCGGCCGACGTCGGTGAGACTGCCGACGTCGGCAGCCTTCAAGACCCCGTCCTGTATCCGTTGCAACCCCTGGACTCCTGAGCTCGCAAACAGAACTCTCTTGGCATTTGGCATTCATCTTGTCTTCATTTTGAACCTCGTGCAACAATAGCAGCAGGTGCAAAGGCTCTTCATCAGAATTCTCTTCTTGCAGAATCTTCCCTGGCTCCAGCAACATCTCCATCTTCTTCTTTCAGCAGGCTAAAGGTAAGTTAGTTCTGGTTTTATTTTATTTTCTTTGGTTTAATCCTCTGTTTTCTGTTGTCCTCTGTGTCTCTCCCTTTGTCCCTTCCCCTGAGAGGCTGCAAAGCCTTCTCAGGCCCCTTCCTCTGTGTACCCTTCTCTTCTCCTTCCTCTTTGTCCCTTCCTTCCTCTGTATCTCTGCCTGAGACCAATCCCCAGACCACAGACCAAGACCCAGACCTGTCCATCAATGTCCAACCCGTCCACGGACAAAGCACAGACCAAGACTCAGACCAGACCCTGCTCAAGCCCGACTACAGGCCGCAACCCCAACCGACGCCGGTCACTTCCCCAACCGACGTTGGCAGAATAGCCGACGACGGCAGGTCAGATAACCGACGCCGGCAACATTACCGACCTCGGCGACTGTCTTCAGCCTACTCCTTCAGTCAGGTAATCATTTTGTTTTCTTCTTTCATTTTTAATCTTTTTATCATTTCTGTATTCTGTCATTCTGTCTTTTATCAGTCACTTATTTCATCAAAACAGTGGGTTGACCTCCCTTAAGGAAGTTTTTACACTTCTGGGAACAAGCTTTTGCTTGGCAACCCACTGCCTATCTGTTTAACATCCCCTTGTCCAAGTTTCCCTTTTTCTTCCAGGTGTCATTCCTCCATAGCCAAAGAGGAGTGCCCACGAACGTCTGGATTTACGGTGCGCAATCTATAGTCCAGGTACTTCCAAGCCTTGTCCTTCACTTTCTTCTAGTTTCTTTCTTTATAGTCTTAAAAGCAAATTTGAGGTAGAAACAGGGCAAATGTGACCAATATGGAGCGAAGTAAACGAGGCAAATTCGCCCCCAATTGGCTTGGACCTTTTATCATCACGCACAAGTATGGATCAGGGACTTATCGTCTGTCCTCCCTCGACGGACGGCCAGAACCTGAGCCTCTTAATGCGTTGCATCTTCGACCATTCTTCTGTTAGTCGAGTACTTGTCCAACTTGACACATAACTTGAGCTCGTCCCTTGAGCAATCCTCGTCCTCTGGCTCCTTATTCCTTTCGACCCTATTCCCCTCTAACAAGTCCTCTGCAACCCTTTTATGACGCATGGGTACCGTGTCCTAATAAAAGGGAGTCCTTGCACTTCTACAGTCTTGTCCGTGACTCTCGTTTCCATCAATATATCCAAGTCAAGACGATGTCCAAACATATCCAAGGTCACAAAATCAAATCCAAAAAGACAGACTGATCCCTCGAAGGACAGCTGTACTATCATTGCTGTAGTTAATAGACTGATCCCTCGAAGGACAGCTATTCAAACATTATATAAAGCAAAGATATAGACCACTCCCTCGAAGGATGGCTATAATTAAATCTTGCTACTAACAGCAACCTTTTTTAGAAGCTTCCCGCATCGATCAGCTTCGCAACATGACCACTAAATCAAAAGACATCTCTATGTAGGCTTCCCGCATCGATCAGCCTGCGCAAAAAAAAAAAAAAAAAAAAAAAATGGGTCATGGACTTGGCTTGTAGTTGTCTCAGGGTCTCCTATAAAAAGGGGCAAGGTTATTCCTGCTCTTAAACTGGGTTACCCTATCCTCCTCCTATCACCCGCTCAAGGGACTTCGAGCTCACTTTAATGTCAAAGTGATTCGATTACCGTTCTGACACAACACTGGTCAATGACGTAATGCATGAACGGGGCTTTTTGTTCTAATAACCCCTATCTATGCTTCCTTTCTGGTCCTTGTCAATGAAAGAGCAATTTGCCTTCCATCTTTTCTCTACACTTTGGTCACATTTAACCGCATCAATTGGCAACTCAACTCAAACCAAGTCATTTTTTTTATCATTTTCAGACATCATCCTCGTCTATTTCACATAGTTTCCATGGACACCAATACACATGGAAACTACCGACCTGACCCAATTTATGTCAAGCATAAACCAATACTTGCTGAAACATAAATAGACTTCCATTCATTTTTAGCATGCATCCATCACGACTATGGAAACTTGCTAGGGATGAAAGACTCTCGACTCTTGTGACATTTGCAGCATCATCTTGACACTTGACCACATCCAACCATCAATCACTCTGTCTCCTAGTCCGAACTACATTGGTCTGAGGCCCTAGGACAAGGGCTATGTAGGCAGCACTCAGATACCACATCTTCTGAGGTTAGCTCGACCACCCCCATTTGTTCATCTCTATGATGGACAAACCTTCTCTTCTTTGACTCTTATCACACCCAACTTCGTCAACTTTGACCAAGACCAATCATTTCCTTTGACCAAGACCAATCATAGACCTTTGACCAAGACTAATCATTCCCTTTGACCAAGACCAATCATAGACCTTTGACCAAGACTAATCATTTCCTTTGACCAAGACCAATCATAGACCTTTGACCAAGACTAATCATTTCCTTTGACCAAGACCAATCATCGACTTTGACCAAGACCTATCAATCCCTCCGACCCCCCCTCCCTTTTAGGGAGAACTACATCGGCCTGAGGCCCTGTCACCAGGGCTATGTAGGCAGCACTCAGATAACATGTCTTCTGGGGTTAGCTCGGCCGCATCCTTTCGTCCATCCATCCTCTTGACCAATGACCATTGGCGACCATGTCTATCTCCTTCTTCTTTGACCTTCTTCCAAGACAATGTTGCCTTGGTTGTTTTTGCGTGTATGCTATTCCACGGCTGGTTAGCAGAATTGTTCGCAGACTATTTTTGACCCTTCACAAGTGTAGGATCACGAGCCAGTTGATCCCTACTACTTGTGGCCTTTTTCATGTTTCTGGGAGCACTTCCTGAGCCCTGGATACCTGGGACACGACGACCATTTGGAGCTTCCGCTTAGATTGAGTGACCCGATCAGCAGACGACTAAATGCTGGGGCCCGGTTACTTCAATTTTGGCACTCCTTGACCCTTGACCATGCGACAATTTGACCTGACCCTCTCGTGAAGTGGACTACGCGCAATCATGACTATGGCAGCGTTTTCACTCACTCTTTTCTATCCATTTCTTTGTCAAATCGACACTCGATCTTCGGTTCCCTTCTCTCGACTATCGCTTTGAGGGGGGAACACCTCATCCTTTTTCTAGGGCAACCAACTCCTGTTTTTGTCTTTCAGTTCGTCTAGAACAACCAACAAGACAAAAAGGGGCAAATGTAGACACCGCAAACGTGTCTGCACCTTGGTTCTCCCCCTTGGTCCTTTCTCCCACCTAGGTCTTATTAATTAAAAATTAACATCTTTTAATTAATTGAGGCCCCCTTTTCCACCCTACCCTTGCCTCCTTGGATCCTCCCTTGAATCCCTCCACCTCCCCCTTAGCATTTATTGTCCAAAATCCCCCCATTATATTCCTCCCGCGTCCATTTTAGCATGCTCATAACCGTTCTTCCCACAATCCCCCACCCGGCGGCGTGCAAGAATGGGCAGAGGCTATTTTTAGTCTCTGTCTCCATTCTGACTCTGCCGACGTCGGCGACCCTGCGGCCGACGTCGGCGAGACTGCCGACGTCGGCAGCCTTCAAGACCCCGTCCTGTATCCGTTGCAACCCCTGGACTCCTGAGCTCGCAAACAGAACTCTCTTGGCGTTTGGCATTCATCTTGTCTTCGTTTTGAACCTCGTGTAACAACAGCAGCAGGTGCAAAGGCTCTTCATCAGAATTCTCTTCTTGCAAAATCTTCCCTGGCTCCAGCAACATCTCCATCTTCTTCTTTCAGCAGGCTAAAGGTAAGTTAGTTCTGGTTTTATTTTATTTTCTTTGGTTTAATCCTCTGTTTTCTATTGTCCTCTGTGTCTCTCCCTTTGTCCCTTCCCCTGAGAGGCTGCAAAGCCTTCTCAGGCCCCTTCCTCTGTGTACCCTTCTCTTCTCCTTCCTCTTTGTCCCTTCCTTCCTCTGTATCTCTGCCTGAGACCAATCCCCAGACCACAGACCAAGACCCAGACCCGTCCATCAGTGTCCAACCCGTCCACGGACAAAGCACAGACCAAGACTCAGACCAGACCCTACTCAAGCCCGACTACAGGCTGCAACCCCAACCGACGCCGGTCACTTCCCCAACCGACGTCGGCAGAATAGCCGACGACGGCAGGTCAGATAACCGACGCCGGCAACATTACCGACCTCGGCGACTGTCTTCAGCCTACTCCTTCAGTCAGGTAATCATTTTGTTTTCTTCTTTCATTTTTAATCTTTTTATCATTTCTGTATTCTGTCATTCTGTCTTTTATCAGTCACTTATTTCATCAAAACAGTGGGTTGACCTCCCTTGAGGAAGTTTTTACACTTCTGGGAACAAGCTTTTGCTTGGCAACCCACTGCCTATCTATTTAACATCCCCTTGTCCAAGTTTCCCTTTTTCTTGCAGGTGTCATTCCTCCACAGCCAAAGAGGAGTGCCCACGAACGTCTGGATTTACGGTGCGCAATCTATAGTCCAGGTACTTCCAAGCCTTGTCCTTCACTTTCTTCTAGTTTCTTTCTTTATAGTCTTAAAAGCAAAGGATGCGGCCGAGCTAACCCCAGAAGACATGTTATCTGAGTGCTGCCTACATAGCCCTGGTGACAGGGCCTCAGGCCGATGTAGTTCTCCCTAAAAGGGAGGGGGGGTCGGAGGGATTGATAGGTCTTGGTCAAAGTCGATGATTGGTCTTGGTCAAAGGAAATGATTAGTCTTGGTCAAAGGTCTATGATTGGTCTTGGTCAAAGGAAATGATTAGTCTTGGTCAAAGGTCTATGATTGGTCTTGGTCAAAGGGAATGATTAGTCTTGGTCAAAGGTCTATGATTGGTCTTGGTCAAAGGAAATGATTGGTCTTGGTCAAAGTTGACGAAGTTGGGTGTGATAAGAGTCAAAGAAGAGAAGGTTTGTCCATCATAGAGATGAACAAACGGGGGTGGTCGAGCTAACCTCAGAAGATGTGGTATCTGAGTGCTGCCTACATAGCCCTTGTCCTAGGGCCTTAGACCAATGTAGTTCGGACTAGGAGACAGAGTGATTGATGGTTGGATGTGGTCAAGTGTCAAGATGATGCTGCAAATGTCACAAGAGTCGAGAGTCTTTCATCCCTAGCAAGTTTCCATAGTCGTGATGGATGCATGCTAAAAATGAATGGAAGTCTATTTATGTTTCAGCAAGTATTGGTTTATGCTTGACATAAATTGGGTCAGGTCGGTAGTTTCCATGTGTATTGGTGTCCATGGAAACTATGTGAAATAGACGAGGATGATGTCTGAAAATGATAAAAAAAATGACTTGGTTTGAGTTGAGTTGCCAATTGATGCGGTTAAATGTGACCAAAGTGTAGAGAAAAGATGGAAGGCAAATTGCTCTTTCATTGACAAGGACCAGAAAGGAAGCATAGATAGGGGTTATTAGAACAAAAAGCCCCGTTCATGCATTACGTCGTTGACCAGTGTTGTGTTAGAACGGTAATCGAATCACTTTGACATTAAAGTGAGCTCGAAGTCCCTTGAGCGGGTGATAGGAGGAGGATAGGGTAACCCAGTTTAAGAGCAGGAATAACCTTGCCCCTTTTTATAGGAGACCCTGAGACAACTACAAGCCAAGTCCATGACCCGTTTTTTTTTTTTTTTTTTTTTTTTTTGCGCAGGCTGATCGATGCGGGAAGCCTACATAGAGATGTCTTTTGATTTAGTGGTCATGTTGCGAAGCTGATCGATGCGAGAAGCTTCTAAAAAAGGTTGCTGTTAGTAGCAAGATTTAATTATAGCCATCCTTCGAGGGAGTGGTCTATATCTTTGCTTTATATAATGTTTGAATAGCTGTCCTTCGAGGGATCAGTCTATTAACTACAGCAATGATAGTACAGCTGTCCTTCGAGGGATCAGTCTGTCTTTTTGGATTTCATTTTGTGACCTTGGATATGTTTGGACATCGTCTTGACTTGGATATATTGATGGAAACAAGAGTCACGGACAAGACTGTAGAAGTGCAAGGACTCCCTTTTATTAGGACACGGTACCCATGCATCATAAAAGGGTTACAAAGGACTTGTTAGAGGGGAATAGGGTCGAAAGGAATAAGGAGCCAGAGGATGAGGATTGCTCAAGGGACGAGCTCAAGTTATGTGTCAAGTTGGACAAGTACTCGACTAACAGAAGAATGGTCGAAGATGCAACGCATTAAGAGGCTCAGGTTCTGGCCGTCCGTCGAGGGAGGACAGACGATAAGTCCCTGATCCATACTTGTGCGTGATGATAAAAGGTCCAAGCCAATTGGGGGCGAATTTGCCTCGTTTACTTCGCTCCATATTGGTCACATGTTGATTCTCTTTGAGGACGAGGTCTCCGATGTTGAAATCTCGTTCTCGCAGATTTTTGTCGTAGGCCCGCTTTATGCGACTTTGGTAGACATGGAGATGATTGAGGGCAGCAAGGCGGCGCTCGTCGAGTAACTCAAGTTGAGCTAGGCGATCTTGACGAAAGTCATCGTTGGAGAGAATGTCATGCAGAGAGATGCGGAGAGACAGGATCTGTACTTCGAGAGGTAAGACAGCCTCTGTTCTGTACACAAGAGAAAAGGGGGTAGCACCCGTAGAGGTTCGGATGCTAGTGCGGTAGGCCCACAAAGCGAAGGGAATATGAATGTGCCAATCCCTTCCTGTATCGTCGACCACCTTCATGAGAATTTTGGTGAGAATTTTGTTGGAAGCCTCGGCCTGCCCATTTGCTTGTGGGTAGTAAGGCGAAGAAAAGCTGAGTTTGATGCCAAATGAGTCACATAGTTTTTGGACAGTCTTGTTTTTGAAGGACTTGCCGTTGTCGGTGATGATTTTGTGAGGGACACCGAAACGACAGATGATATGGCTGCTGATGAAGTCGACAATTTTGTCGGCTTTTGTGGAGATAAGAGGAATGGCTTCCACCCACTTGGTGAAATACTCAGTGGCAGTGATGATGGACTGATGACGAAGAGACGAGTGAGGGTTAATCTCACCGATGAGATCCAAGCCCCACTGAGAGAAAGGCCAAAAATCTTGAGCGACTTGCAAGGCGTGGCTGGGAAGATGAAGCAGGTTAGAGTGCTGCTGACACTTGATGCAACGCCGAACA
The DNA here is from genome assembly GCA_037957365.1 of Torreya grandis. Classification (NCBI taxonomy): domain Eukaryota; kingdom Viridiplantae; phylum Streptophyta; class Pinopsida; order Cupressales; family Taxaceae; genus Torreya; species Torreya grandis. The sequence continues at coordinate 359,769 of JARHVA010005376.1, read as the reverse complement.
TAATCGCTACAGTCTTGATGAAGGGTGGGCCAATAATAACCCAGGCGAAGGAGGCGCTTGGCAACCGAATTTCCACTGAAGTGTCCACCACAAATCCCGTCGTGGACTTGCTTTACGGCATGAGAAGCTTCAGCGGAGGTTAGACAGCGAAGAAGGAGACCGTCGAAGCCTCGCTTATAGAGAAGACCCCCTAGCATGGTATAGTGAGCTGTGCGTTTGATGAAAGCTCGCCGCGCATTGCTAGAGAGGTTGGGAGGAGTGACAGAAAGAGACAAGTAGTCCACAAGTTGCTTATACCAGTCCTCTTGTGGGCTAGAATTGATAGTGTTGATATGGTCGATGTGAGGAGAGATGTATGAAGGCAAAGGTACGCGATGCACTGTGACAAAAAGACGGGATGATGATGATGAAGACGGGATATGCGAAGCAAGAGAGGCCATGGTGTCGGCAAACTTGTTCGTAGAGCGTGGAATAGTCTGCAAGAGGTAATGGTCGAAAGATGCCAAAAGAGTGTCCCTTCTCTTCAAATACATTAGACACATCCACTTAGAATATAAGGCTTTAAGAACACATCTGTAACTCACTCACTTAAAACTACCAAATTACCTTAAAATAGAATCATAGTGACTTAGACCTCCAACACATGTATAGAATTTTTAAATGACTTATGATTCATGTATATGATCCTATGATATAATTATACCATTCTTATAAATAAATACCATATGGTTAAATTTCAAATATTGGTCTTATAGACCAATCTCATGACCTTATATCTTGTTGTCTTATCTGAACCAGACAAGTCAACTTGTGAGTAAATTTTTCACCACACACATGACCTATAAAGATTATTTAAAGAATGAACATATCTTAAAAGTCATAAAAAACATCTCCATGCACCTTTTTTCATCATTCTATCATGAAAACACATTCCAATCTATCTTCTCACTGTTGCTTGAGTTTTTCACTGATCACACCATTAGGCCTATTAGCAACTAGATAACTTGGATGACTAGTTAAACACATTATAATGGTGTAACCTATCCATAAAAATTTATGGAAATGAATTATGATTATCTAAATTCTTCCTCCATCCATTTACTTACTACATCCAATGAAACTTTTGACTTCTACAATAACTTCTTCAGAAATAAGCCTGTAATTCAACATTTTTTGTCTCCTCTCTCTAACCAATACCACCTAGAGGTACCTAGGAGACTCCAATACAAGATCTAATATCTTACCTAAATAATTCAATCCATCCTAATCACTTTTGATCAACATCTTCAATATTGGTTCCTTATTATGGTTTTAATAGGGTTTAAACCAGTTTCCACTCTTAATGATCATTCATAAAACATAACCCCTCAATCCAAAAACTAATGCATAAAAAATTGATCTAGTACCCTTCCAAATATCTCATGAATATATTAGTTTCTCATTAAAATGTTTTATAAGCTAATGAGCATAATAAAATCCTTCTTGAATTGAGAACCCTTCATTATGAGCACTCGAGAAACCTCTAGATAACTTTTCATGTCTTTTCCTTTACATGATGTCCTCAAATTGCATGAACACACTTTAAAAAACATACTTCACCTCTGAAAATGATTTCATAAGCTCAAAAACCTTGAAATCTGATCATGACCCTTCATTAGGTCACACTTTCTCTCTTTGATCTCTAGACCTTGACTACAAACCACATTAGGCCTTAAAAATGAACTTCATGCCTATTTCCATGCTCTCAAAACCTCATTTTCATGATCAGCATCCCACTCTCATTCCATACAACCTCTCTCATGCTTAAATGCTTCCATACATCCTTCAAATGCCTTGACAACAAATCATGATACCTCATTAAGCCAAGCAGGGTCTAATAGAGGTCTAGATGAAGACCTAGACTAAAGGTCCTACCCTTGTAGGCTCACCCTAAAACTCCTATGAGTGTTAAAATGCCTCATATACATGATAAAATATCCTTCACAACCTCTCACATGCCTGATTTTACTCACCTCATCATGCCACTAGCTCATACCTCTACCATGCCATAACTAGGTTCAAGCTCCTAATGCACTTAACACCTTGACTTGTATCTTCATGAAATGACCTCAAAAAAAAAATAGTCATAAGACATCAAAACACACTCATATCACTACACCATTCTCTTTCTATTGACAACAATCTCTCACAGCCTCATACAAACCTAAAACCACATGACCAAGCTTCATATGAATTGGCATCTCTCGTCCATGTACCTAAACACCTTTGACATCACTCTTGACATAAACTTTGACTTTCATGAAACCAAAATACATTATTTTCCTTCAAATTATCTCTTGTCACATGGCTCACCCTGAACCTCTTCATGTTATGACATCAATGACTTGTACAGACCTCTTCATACACTATGCTTCCTATGTAGACATTGGTTGTCTTCAAAAAATCTTCTATGACCATACTCTTCTATCTCATGGTAACACTCATGGAAACATCATTTTATCTCGTGAATGACCTTACACATGAAAACTCTTATGAACACACTCTTCTCAATACACCTTGTCCAAATAGACCTTTGACATCAATGATCATTATGCCTTTACATGATGCACCCTTTTGACATCAATGACAACAACATGACAAAAATGTTAATTTTATTATTTTTGATCTAGTAGTAGTGATCGATTAGAATGGATAAAAATTTGATGTTGATTGAGATTATTTGTACCCACTATAGGCATAGTAAGGACACAGCCCCACTAGATGATTTGTACTTGGTGAGGCCTAGACAATTAGAGGAGGGCATTGTATTAGATAAAGTGTTTGTCCTTATCCACATTTGTATTATTATAAATTAACATGTGTCCCTAATCCTAATCAGAGTTATACCCCTTGTTATATTGTAAATGTGTTCCCATCTAACTTTATTTGTCTCAAACTAGAGTGTGTCTCAGTTCTCTTATAGTATTTTTCCTTCCCTTTGAACTATGTTTGTACTAAGGGAGAATGTTGTATATTTATAAGTTAGTACATCATAGTTTTATATATTAATTTTAGGTTAGTCTAAAATGACATTAGTTTATTGGGTGATTAGTTATGACATCCTTATAGGTTAGTTTATTAGACTAGTTTAGGGAGGGTGTAAAAAAACTCGTATGTCAATTGAAAGTTAAGTAGAGTAGATAGATTGCATATCATAAAGTTTATGATATAAAAAAATTATAAATATTTGATGATGTTAATATTAAATTTATTCAAGTATAAGAAAAAAATCCATTATCTTATCACTTAGTAGTTGAAACAAGGAGATAGAAAAATACAAATTGGGAAGAGTGTTTATGCATGATCTACAAGCAAGGAAAAGTGGAATATGTGAATCATGTGATTTTTTGGTGCCATATATATGAATTATTGATATAAAATCACTCATTAAAACATGAATATTTGAATAGTATTCATATTTTTTTGAGTCTACTAGCTAAATAAGTAGACACTTATACTAAAGATGTCATTGAACACGAAAAATAAGTTTCAATTGGATATATTGGATATGTAGTAATATATTTGAGATGAAAATGGAAACTATGCTATAAAATCCTAAGTAATTATGTTGTAAATTTTTAAATTTTTCCCATAGATCTTGTAGGGTCATGGACATAAATAAAAAAATTCTATGATATTTATATACAATTTTCCATGTTTTTTAACTCAAAAAGAGAAACAATGTAACAATATTTTGCATATCTAAGTTTATATAAATTATCTCTCTTGTTATTACTATTTATATATTATAAATTGATTTTTTTAGTATAAAAACATCACCTTACCTCAAACACAAGTTTGGAAGAGCTTATATAGCAAGGAAAGTTTTAGTAGTGAATATTCATAGCTAGGTGAATATTGGGGATTTACAAACTCAATATTAGCTATGTGGATAATATTGGGATTTACAATAATATTCTAAAAAAATATGTTCTTTTTTATTTTCTACTCAAATAGCCAAATGATTTCTAATCATGGCACTAAGATTTTGTTCTTGGATTACCAGTAAATCGACTAACTAGGAATTTAAACAATGTTTGGATCACTACTTATTCTATGGGCTTTGGGATAATAATTGTTGAAATTTTAAAAGGAAATTTTGAAATTTAATTAAATTTTCCAGTTATACCCAACCCAAATGTTTTAAATGTACTAATATATATATATACTTTAAATAAACATTATTTTTCCTCCTAGCAAGATTCAACTTTGGATTGTTCAAAAATTGTGTGAGTATAAAAGGAATTGAATAAATCAAACACTAACAGATGTGAACCAAAAAATATATTGATCTAATTCAAAACTCTTCTAGCATTGTAGTTTATATAATATAGTTAAATCTATTAATCTGATATAAAGCATCTTTATGGTCATTTTTGAAATTTCATACATTTATAAACTTTATAAGATAGGGATGTTTTTCCATAAATGCAATTTTTTTCTAATCTTATGATTATTTTCTAAGAAATTATGATAATTTTATATTCTACGATGTTTTTATAATCCTATCATGCATTTACATCAGTGCTATGATTTTCTTATCTTGCAATGTATTTACATCAAAGTGATGCTTTTCTAATTCTATAATGATTTTCTATCTTGTAATGTTTTTCATAATCTTGTGATGCATTTCTACTTTTAAATAAATTTCCATGCATGTGATGCATTTCCAAGCCCTAAATACACTTCTAAACATGTGATGAATTTTGAGGCTTGAGATGCATTTCAAATCTTGCGATGCGTTTCAAAGCATGTGATGCATTTACAAGCTTATGATGCACTTTCAATCTTTCAATGCATTTCCAAGCCCATAATACATTTTCAAACATGGTTTGCATTTCCAAGACTAAGAGTGCAATGCATTTCTAATCATGTGATGCATTTATCATCATGCAATGGTTTTTTTAGGCTGTAATGTTTTTCTAAGCTTGCAAGTTTGATGTTTTTATAAGCTTGCAATGTTTTCCCTTATATCGATTGTTTATTTAATTCATACAATGTGATGACAAATTGAATTAAATTTATTGAATAGAGTTTTGTCATGATATTTGTTTTTAATACAATATATTGTGTTCTTCATTATCCTGTTTCATGGTTTTTGTTGGAAAAATGGGTAATTATAATTTAAATGATAAATATTTGTTGAAAGAAAGACATTGTTTTGAATTATTCAAATTATGATTTCATATCTAGAGATGAGATTAATTATAATATAATTAATTTTTTTTTAAATCATCATATGAAAAATCCTTCTTCTCTTCTTGAAATTGTAAAAATGATAAATAAATTAGCTTTTATTATTATATAAAAAAACATTTTAAATATATCAATCATCAATACTTAGAATAACAGAACCTTCATATAACAAATATAACACCAAAAACCCAAAAATCCCAACTATAAGGAGTGAAGGAAATAATAAAAATACCGAGGCATAAAACACAACCCAATAGACCCCCAGTTAAGTCAGAGCACTAAAAAACTATCATCTAAAAACATCAACTACATCATGTGAAATTAAAAATTCAAGGGCCGATTAAAACATGAGAAGATACTAAAAGCATTAACTAAGAAATAATTTATTGTGTCCCACATACAAACTTAACCCCCATCATCATCAAACAAAGCCATCATCAAAGTCACACAAATATAAATTCTCATGCATGAAGAAAATGAGTTGATATAAGATATCTAGGATTTGAAAAATATCAGGGCTCTTAAGAGAAATTCTTATCCCAACATTTCTAAAACATCCACCCTTTCCATATTTCCACACCCTCAATCCTACTTCAATAATTTGATTCATTACTCCCCATTTAAGAAGAGGGAATTCCATTCTCTATGTAGTCTTAATAAAGGTAGGATCATAAATATCTTACAATAATTTTTGCAGCACTTCATAAATATCATCAAGACATAAGCTAAGGTTGGATTTTTCTAAAATAAACAAAACACTATAAATAATTATGAGATTGATAATAATTTATTGAACTCCTAGAAGACATGAAAATACCAGGGCATATTTAACATAAGCAAAACCATACTTTACCAAAACTTCAAGATCATCATCTCATGTTCAGACTTTGCAATTGTGGAAGCCAATGAGCTTACTAGACAAAGAAGCTCCAATTTTTGGGTTTCATTCCTTCCATTTCCAACCACCAACAAAAAAAATTATTTCTACTTTTGGACATGGACCCAAGCTTCCAAATTAGACCTAAAAATTCCTTGAAACTCCTGATCCTTGTATTCTACTTCTGGACATGGACCTGAGCTTCCAAATTAGTCCTAAAAATTCCTCAAAACTCCTCAGCCTCCCACTCCCTTATAACTGAGTCTACAACAACCATGCCTAAAATTAAGTTTATTAAAATAAGAGCACTAATGGATGATGGGTCAAATATTTTTTAGAGTTCCCCATTGATCATAGGTCCTTTATAAATATCATAATTGTTATTCAAATCATCCTTAGAGATCGCCATTATAAAACAAAGAGAGGATTCATAAATATGGTGTTGGTAAGGAATGAATAAATGAAACATAAGGGAAATTGATTGAATACTACAAGCACATAAAATCCTAATGAACGACAAAGCTAAATCCATTATCAATGCTTGATAAGATGAAAACATGAAACCTTGTGTGAACCAAGCCATCAATGACCATAAAGATGAAATATTTGTTAGATATTTAATTATTTCCATTCCTATAAGTCACATCAGCATTAAACCCCTATTCATTTGTTACATCATTATGATCTTAGAGTAAATGAATTTCAAATCCATCTAGTGCACATTCCATTACAAAGAACATTTTCATGTATTAACACTTTTAAATGCATGTTTCCTCATTCACACATGTTCTATTTTAGAACAAGCATTAAATGGCATTTAGCTTGATGCATATATTTTTCCTTATGCAAAGCTTATCCTCAATGTGGAACATTTTAATTTTTGGTAGTGCCTTTTTTAATTTCCTAACACCTATTTTATTCATTACAGTGATTTCTTTAGTTCCACATGAATTTTATATTCATAGTGGTGATTTGTTCAGTGACTTTCCAAGAAAAAACATGATTACTTTCTATGAGATGTTTTTAAATGCAAATGTGATTTTTTGTATGTTGCGATGCATTTGTGCAAATGTGATTCTTTTGAATGTTGTGATGATTGTGTAATGATGTAATGATTTTGAATGTGAAAGCGGTTATTTTGTATATTGTGATGCATTTGTATGCAAAATCAATGTATTTGTATGCAAAAGCAAAGCATTTGTATGTGGATATGCTTTTGTAATCCTATGATCCTTTTGAATGTTGTGATATTTTGAAATGCTACGTTGATTTTTAATGTTGAGTGATATTTTTTTATGTCATGCAATGTTATTGTATAGTATATGATGCTCTTAAGTCCGTAAAAAGAATAGACATATGAAATCTAACCTGCAAAGGATAACTAAAACTAGCCAATTTTCTTTACTAATTTATATAAATTAGGTAAGATTTGCCTTTACATCCACTGCAAATTTATATGTTTTTTTCTATTTTTTCAATGTCTCAATGGCCTATTTTTCATGATTTGACACCTAGTGAATCTCATTCCAACAATATTCACCACCATTTATATTAAAAACGTCTCAAGGTCCTTAAAGTTTCCTTATTATATAGTCAAAGTAATTGCATTTAGCTAAATGTGATGACTACTTACTACTTTTACATGTGCTATATGTAAATAGTTGATACATTCAATGGAATACATCAAATTTTTACATGAAAGTCACAATTTTTTCTCTTATATCTTCTAAGTTTTTAAATGTAAGGAATGATATACTAATTTCCATGATAATCAAATTATAATTGTTTGGTCAACCTAAGACTACTTTGGTAGGATTTTTCTATTTGATTGCTCTTATCAGACTGCCATTAACACTTGGTAGCAAGTTTTTTTATTGAAATGGTCATGATTTAATTGCAATGCATCTACCCAACCACCACACTTTGGGTGATTATTTTGTTATTCAATGTCCTCCTCCTTAAATATTACAACTTTAGCTACAAGAGCTTTTGATGGAGTTGTGGAGTCAAACGTCATCAAAGTGAGCATGGATATTCATTCCCAAAGTCTTCCATGAGATAATGATATTACCCTGAAAATCCTTCTTGGTGGAATTTTAGATTTCCCTAAATTTGATAAGGTATGCAATTATCTAAGCATTTTACTTTAATTTCTAATTTTGTTGATTATGTCCCCACCAAAAAGCACATTAAGATCCTAGGTTCATAGTAATTGGACTACCCCTAATGTTGTTAAATTTGAGGGTGTCCAAAATATGACCAATAATTTTTTTAATTTAAGTTTGATAATGATTATCACTATCGTGCCATTGTGTAGCACGTGTCTTATTTTCTCATTAGAGCCAAGACTTTGTCATCTTTGAGCATGCAAAACTAGAAAAAATACTATCTAAATAGAATTTGATGGCCTCCCCTTGCCCTTATGGATTTTTTTGCATTAGTTTCTTCAGAATTTTTATAGGGTTTGAGAAATATAAGTTTTATGTGGCCCGACCTCTCAAATTCATTTTCATTAAAGTGGTCTTTCAAAACATCTCAAGGAGACAATTGATATCCAAACAAGTGGCAAACATCTTAAACAATGTGTGCTCTACATTAGTATTCCCAACACTTGTTTCAATAGGTAATCAAATAATCTAAAATTTATGATTGTCTGTTGATGGCCAATTTAAATCTTGTCCCACCACCCAAAACCTCTTCTAAGGTGGATAAAGGTGATCAAATGTTTATTAGCAGATGGACTAATGTGTCTAATAAGAAGAATAACCAATAATATCACATGGTGAGAAATGCCCAGGCCACTTTGTATAAACTCGTAGGTGGTTCACTAGTAGTTACTAAACAACCAACCCCAAACACTTAGCATACAATGTCGCATATTATTCACACAATGCATGTTGTTGACTTTTTCTCCAATAGTCAAATAACAGTTTCTCAACCAACAAAACCTATTATTAAGGCTAAAGATTTAAATAATATAGATATTTTTTACCACATGTCAGTCTATCTCTGAGAGTGTAGCCCTTCCCCACCCCTCAAAGATGGTGAATATGTGCTAGATAAATTATGGGATTTTTAGTTAAGAAAATTTATGAAGAATGACCGTCAATCCTATATGCCTAATAGATTTTTAGTTTAAGTCAAGGTTGATGAAGAAATCACTATGAAAATATAAATTAGTCAATGATTGTGTATTCTTAGAATGTGTGAGGCCTTACATATACGACCCAAAATATATTTGAAAGGATAGTGTCAGTTATTTATCAATATGAAAATTACTTATCTATAATAAGTTCATATTTTTGGATTTTCTCTTATCTCTGCTAGTAACTCGCTTTGGTCATGTATTGTTTTTTTAAGGTCAAATCATGAAAGTGGACGTGGTGGCATGGTCACTTCAATTTCCCCTCTTTTTCACCAAATATTATCACTTATGGTTTGGACCACACTCATCAGGTTGTGTGGACCCCCTTAGACTTTAGTGGACATTCCCTTAGTATTTATAACATTTATGCATCTAATGATGTTATTGAAAGGATAGATTTTGAATGTCTAACTTACTCCCTAACTCCAATTGGTTTATACATTGTGATTTTAATATGACTGAGTATTGACAAGACAAGGAGGAATTACTCCCAATGTGGTGATATATTGATGAAAGAGAGGTGTGGTTTTAAATGTGAAACAGGCTTGTCTTATTTGACCCAAACCATTAACACTTCCTCCTAGCCACCTTGCCATGGCTCACATGGTCCAACTTCATACAAGGAAATTAAAGGGAAGCAAAAATATTAGATAGAGATTTATTTGCAGAGAAATTTTTTTCTACATTTTCTTATCATTTTGACCACCCTATGGTAGTCATCCTAAATGATTTGCTTTTAAACCCCTTCCTATCAAATTTGAAATTGAATGGATTACTCCTCAAGCAAAGCTCATGTCAAGTCATAGTTTTAACTTAATATTGCTCACTTGCACCATTTGACCAAGAAACACATTTTTAGAATCTATAACCTTGTCCCTCGATCTTCTTCAACTTCTTGATAGATTGAGTGGTGGGAAAATGTTATTAGTTTATCAGCCACTTTTTATGCATCTATGGCTAACAAGCAGTTGTGTTACACCATAAAGCCCATGATGCTTCACATTGTGGATTCATTTGTGTTTCATAGGATTTCAAACATTATCCCTTCAATGAGGATTTTGAAAAGCAATCTACCCTATGGCAGCACAACCTCAAAGTTGAGGAACACTATCAAGCTCAAAGGAGCTCAAATAGAGCTTCAAAGAAATTTTCACTCTCCTTTGCTCTAAATAAGTAGTTGATCATGTTAAAGCCATATCAAAAGTTAATTCTTGTCTTACACAACTTCCTTATATATTGAAATCCTTTGTCTATATTTGTTTGGTGTACTTGTTGCCCAACCTTCCACACCTAAGTAGGAACTTGCTTTATTTAGATGCTTCCAATTGGTTCCCTACAAGCTCATTGAAGGTCAATAGGTGGTATGTGATCGAATTCTCTCCATTAAGGATCTTTAGGTGGTTGTTATGCAACTGGAAATTGACAAAGCCCTTAGTATTAATGGGTTTCCATGTGGATTCTACCAGGAATTATGGGATACAATGGGCTTGGATTTGCACAAAGTTTACCTTGAATTTGTTCAAACTAATTCCCTTGAAAATCTTATTAATCAAGGTAATTCAAATTCATTCCTAAACATGGAGAATTAAACCCTATTACCAATTGGCAACCCATTACCCTTCTTAATGCCTCTTATAAAATCATTATTAAAGCTCTTTCTATTAAGGTTAGGTAATTGTTGCCTCTTATTATTTTCCCTGAGCAAATGTGTTTTATTTGCAACAAATATACCCTAAACAATATTATTGTTGTTTGGGAGGTAATGGAATGGGGAAAAAATCTCAATAGAAGGATTTGTTTATCAAAATTGATTTTGAAAAAGCTTATGACAAAATTGAATGGTCTTTTATTTTGGAAATGCTTCATGCTCTAGGGTTTGCCTCTAGGTTTGTTAGCACTCTTAAAATGTCTTTCTAGGATGTTGGTGCTTGTATCATCAGTAATGGTTTTCAATCTAAGTTGTTTGTAATTTTTAAATATATTTTTCATTGGTGTCCTCTTGGCCCTTCTCTATATGTGTTAGTTGATGAGGTGTTCAGTTACTTGTTGGCAAAATATTCCTCTAAAGGGCTAGATAAAGGTATCTCACTTCTTCGCTCTAAAAAATAGATGGTTAATGAACACTTTATTGATGACTTCTTCTCACACTAGTTAAAGAGGAATGTTTCATCTCCAATGCTATGAAGTGCATGGATGTATTATGCTTAGCCTTTGGCTCCTCCATTCAACGAAAGAAAACTTAGTGCTACAAGCAACATTTTTCCACCTTGCCTAATTGGTTGCTTCAATTTAAATGACATTAGATTTAGTCGAGTGAATAATTTAATTTTCTAGGGATCCCATTTACTTTTCAAGTCTCTCTTTATGATTTTTGGGGTTATGTGGTCTAAAGGGTTGATAAAAAAAATTGGATATTAGATCTCTAAACCACTCTCCTTGGCAAGAAAATTTCAAAAAAATTCCAAAAGTGTTGGTTGTCATGCATGTCTACTATTCCTTTGGTTGGGCACCTTCCAACACTGCCTATGCCAAACTTAAGAGAATTTTGAGGGACTACCTATGGGCCAATTCTGAAGGCAATAAAGGATTTCATCATGTTGCTTCAGATATTTTTTGTAAGCCAAGATCTCTAAGGGACCTTAGTATTTTACATATCAACATCCAAGGCTATGCATTATATGTTGAATGGATCATTTATGCCTTGGATGGTGAAGAATCCTAGAAAAGTATTCTTAGGAATTATATCACTCAAGGAAATCATATGGAAAAGGAAGCCTGAAAAGGTTTGAATCTCCAATCTCTCCTTCTCACATAAGTCCATGTCACCATTGTTGGCACTTTTGCTACTAAGAGTATCCAGAAGGCTTTGGAACTTCTCAAATGACACTTAATTTTGGATGGTGATGGTTTTAGTTCTAGGCTTTTTTTTAATTCTCATTATCTATGGTGGTCACTTGTTCTTAATTTTCATGAAGCTCTCTTTGCCCTTGTACCTTGGAATAAAAGTTTATGACTATTTAGAAAAGGCATCAAGGCCATTTCTAACCTCTTTTGTAAGAAAACTAGGGAATGGGTGCCTTGGCACATTCTAAAGGTTCACTACGAGTTACATGCTAGTGATCAAGAATCAATCTTAGAAATTTATATTGCCATACCTTAAGTGCATCTCCACAAGATAATTGTGTAGCCACCTTCCAAATAGTGGGAAGATTGGAAATGGTCCATAGACACCTCCTTTCACTAGTACAAACCCCGACTAGGTTATCAACTCATCTCTCCACAATATCTTCAATTAGATGCTCTTAATGCCTAATGGAAAGTCAATTCCATAGAGAAAGTGTCGAAAATAATGTTTTAGTGTGTGTGGGCTACTATTGTAGAGCCTAAACAAACACACTTCATTTGGTGCATTCTTCACCAAAGGCTTCCAATAGGCACATATTTGGTGCACCTTGGGTTGGAACATCTTATTTGCTTTGTATGCAACCACTTAGAATCTTTGAAGAATATAATTTGGTTTTGCAAGCATGCCCAATCAACCTGACATTCGATTCACACCATCTTTCAACCCTTTCATCCAGAAATGTTTACCTAGAAGATGGTACGTTTAGGGGACTCGGTGATGATTCCTATAAAATACACACAAATTTGACATATATTCCGTGTTGAGATTTTATTTCACTTGTGAAAAATAAAAATGAAGCTACTTTTAATCATGTTATTCTTGATAATTATTTTCCTACTGCTAACATGATTAATGTTATCTCTAATGTTATGTTTCAGATATAGTTTGCACTGAAAAGGTTCGTCTGGAGGTGACCCGCCACTAGACTTTGTTGTATCACTGGGGCAATGCCCCGTGCGCTGTTACTCGAGTCCCTCCAAACTCTCCTCATTATCGGTTGCCTCTACAAGGTCGTGGGTTTAGACTATTCTCAAATTGGTGGTAGTGGTGGTGTTGACCACTCTAATCGGTATATGCCTCAGCAAGGGAAATTCCCTCCCCTGATGCTTGCCATTTCACCTAACAAGCAAGATAATTTTAAAGATAAAAGAAAAAGAAAAAGAAACTAATGGTTGGGATCTTGTAAATGACTTTGCAGATCCCGTTAGTGGAAATGACTAAAAAGATTAAGGTGACAAACCAGATAATCCTTTGCCGCCTCCAATATTTATTGTTATTTATTTCATTTATTTTTAGTTGAAAAATATTTTTAAATTGCATATATAATATTACCGATGATTCAACGTGTGATTATCGCCACTCACTTTTTGTATGATGAGATTTTATAACATATTAAACAAACTGAAAAAAAAAAAAATTAGGCAAAGGACATATAATTTTCACTGTACTCGTTTACTTGCTAAGAAATAGCTAATCATGGCGTAAGCGGCAGCAATTTTATCCAACGGTACAAATTTTCAATCAAAAAGATTTTTAATTATAGAAAGATCTCTGCACGCCGCGCATCCGTTCATTTTGTACACAAAGGATCTGCGCCAATTGGTCCTTCTGGAAAACAATACAGTATACAGTGGCCGTAACAGAAAATAATTATAAGCGACACACAGCAGTCTTTAATCATGAAAGTATTATTGCTTCGGAGAAGCTTTGCAGGCTGTAAACTGTCAGAATCTGTGTTCGACTTCTGTACATTCGGCATAGACCATAGTTAAGCTTCATTAAAATTTTGAATCATTACCTGCCTAACATTTTACAATTAAACACCTGTGATCCACAGGCATGACAGTCATTCATTTGAGAGTACATACAAGTCACAGAAAAACATACTATAAACAAGAACTTCATGAGTAGCGTAAAAGTGCACTGTTTTTCTACAATTTTAGACCAGAGCAATAAATATGCTGCAAAATTGTCATAGCCAAACACGAACACAGATATTGAAAGAAAATAAGGAGTCTAAAATGCCTAGAAAAGTGTGTGATTTTTTATATTATAATGTTGGCCATCCTCCTTTAGTCATTTAAACATAATTACATTATTCCCTGTTGCAATGTAATGTAATAGAATAGTTAAGTGGATATATTTGTTTAAGAGTAATTTAAGTTTCAATTTTATTAGTAGTTAAGGGATTTATAATAAATTACATCTAAAATTTGAATGTGATATAGTGACAATATTTTAAAATAGTTTTTTAAGGAATTGGTGCAGTAGCAGAAAACAAATTGTGTGATGTCATGCAATAGCAATAGAAAAAATGACATGCTAAGAAATAAGTTGGAGTATCCAAAATTTACATGATTTAATGCATTAAAAGTAGTAGCAAAAATGGCTTACTATGGATTGGAAACCAAAATCCACATGATGTGATATAGTAGCACTAACAAAAAATGACATACTTGCATTGGAATCCAAATTTAGCACGATGAGGTGCAATAGCATGAGCACCAAATAATGGCTTACTAGAGAATTGGGTCATTAGGAAAAAAATTGTTTCTTAGTTGTATGTAGGATACATAAAATCTGTATGATCAAATATAGTAGTAATAATAAAAAATGATTTATCAGTAAATTGGTTAAATTTGTTGTATAGACGACATCCAAAATCTTTATTATGCAATGTAATAGCACTAAAAAAATGGTTTCCTAATAAATTGATTTAGTAATTAAAAAAATTGCATGATGCAATGCAATGGTAACAAAAATTGTGTTGCTAGTGAATTGATGCAATGGAAAAAAATCCACGTGATGTGAAGCAATAGCACTAGAGAAAAATTGGCTTACTACGGAATCAATTGAATTTTTTGTATATAGTACATCCAAAATTTGCATGATGCACTACAATAGTAGTAACAAAAAAGGGCTTACATGTGAATAGGTTGAATATATGAAATCCATATGATGCATTACACCAACAATAGAAATAACTGGCTTATTGGCGAGATTTACATGATTTAGTGCAATAGTAGAGCAAAAAATGGATTACTTGCATTAGAATCCAAACTTTGAATGATGCAGTGCAATAGTAGTAACAAATAATGGTTTACTAGTTGCACAACTCAAGGACATCTAAAATTTGCATGACGTAGTACAGTAGCAATAGCAAAACATGGCTTATTGGCAAATCAGTTGAATTGGATGCAATTTGTGCACAGCTTTTGTGTGGGTTTGCACCCTCCTCAAAAGGACTTTGAGTCTCCCACATATGTGGTATCTCGTGGCACATGTGCGTAACTTTGCAATACCTCTCCAAGTTATAACAACACTTTACTTCTTACCACACAATAGTCTTATGCCATGTATGCACATCTAAACTTCATGCACAACACTTCCACATACAACATGCACATCACTAGACTCACCTGACAATACCTCTTTGAGTTGTTGCAAAATCAAGAAATATGTCGCATAGGAACATCCACTTATCAAATCCATTTTTCCTTGTGACATGCCATCAAGAACTTTCCATATCTATAACATGTCAAAAGATATGTCAACAATGTTGCACAATTGGAAGTCCAAACGTGCACCTGCAAGAATTCCAACCATCGTTCAATCACAAGATGAATTACAACCTTTCTATTACTATTTTTAATTGTAATTATTTATTTTAACGATGTATATATTATAGCCATTTGACCCATAAGGTATCAAGGACATGAGAGATCACTCCAAGAACAGATAAGAGAATGTTAGCATTCTTTGTATATCCAACATTCACACACATTTATAATTTTACATTCTTTTATTTAATCTAGACAAATTAGCAAGAAAGTTTTCCCCTTATGATCATAGGAACTTACATTCCTAATCTTTTTGAAGCTTGTACACATATGTATTTCTTCCCTGTTCTACATATGCAGTAGAAGTTTTATTATTATACATATAAAAATTCCACATTTGAATGTGTATTTGGTTTTTATTTAGTTTATGTTACCAAATGCACATTCTATAATATGTAGCTTATTGCCAAGCACAACATTGTCCACTACACTTGTATCTTGGGCTGCAAGATGTGGATTATTTATATCAGAGCAAGAGCTCTCATATGTCTATGAACACAAGAGCATAACACAAGAAATAAGGACCATGAGTTTGTTTTCTTTCAAACTATCCAAAAGAATGACATATCAAAAATAAGATGGCTAATGTCCAAAGAAACATTGAGGCATCCCCAAACATCCATAAACTCATTAAATATGCCCTTGAGGAATATGACAATAAATATTTTTAAACATATGTAAAATCATGATACAACTTGGGCAATAATCCAATCCTTCTTCTATGTGGCCTTTGCATCCACTGTTTCAACTACAAACCCACTTCAAATTGTAAGTAAATCTTGACATCCCAATGTTTGATGATAAAATCAACTCTACAATAATAGATGCCTAGATTTGATAATTTGAGGCATACTTCCTAGTGAATCATTTCCCTGATGCAGATAACATCACCTTCATAGTGTTGGAGATGTCAATTTGAATGTCCTATTAATGGTAAACCTTCAATTCCTAGCATGATAAGTACTATGATCCAATTGAGTCTTGGAAGACCTTTGTTAATGCCTTTAAGGATGAGTATTACCCCCTCAATCACTATGTGGATAAATATATCAAGTTTCAATAATTGTGCCAACATAAAGATCTATTACAAATATACCAACGTGTTTCATGACTACACTACACATCTATGCAATGACTTGATCAAAAAACATAATGTGTTTAGGTTCATCAATAGACTCTCAAATTATATCCACTCAAAGATGGATTTATTTAATTCTTACACATTGGGGAAACCATATCGCAATGCCATCAAGATCAAATCCAAAACAAAGATGAAGCATAAGTTATCTTCTTCATTTAATGTCACACACAAGAGCCAAACAACATAAAATTCACAATTTAACCCTATCAAGCACAAAAATATTTGATTGTGTAGTCTACATCAGGTGCTACACCCATAGATGAAATTGATCCAAAAACAACTTGTTTGAACACCGATGTCACAATCATAAACACCTCTAAAGAGTGAGAGCATCTCTTCCTCACCAAAATTTGGGTGAAGGTTCAACATCTCCATGTCATAATTGACAATGAGAGCCAGGAGAACACAAATACATAAGGTACATCATAGGTCCTAGGCCTTACTATTGAATCACATGATAAACCATACCCTTTGGGTTGGCTTCAACAAGGGAAGGATATACAAGTCTGGTGGTAGTGTACTTTCCAATAAAATTCAAGCCCACAGGGGACAAAGTCACCTATAATTTCACTCCACTTTAGGTTTGTGAAATTATTCTTTAAAGGTCATATTTATATGATCGTGATGCCACATATCACTTATCAATCCATAATGGTGGACTATCCATGTCAAAGACTTCTTTTTTAACCTCTTGGAATCAGCTCCAATGACCAAAATCACTATGGTCTTTTCCAAACAATACTGTAAGATAATCTCATATGATTATAAGTTTTTTGTACTTGTGTCCCACCCAAAATCACATGCTCAAGTTCACATTAGTGTTATTCCAAGCTACTTAAACCTTGACATAACAAAAATAACTCAATAAACCACTACAATAATATAGATATGTCTTTGAAGATTCAAATGTTCTACAAACACATTGTGTGGTAAAAAATCACATTGATTTGGTTCTTATATCCCCACTTCCAAATTATCCACTATACTATAGGTTTATTTGGGATAATTATGAAATCAATCTCTGAATCAAGATGCTTATATATTAAGGCAAGATCAGGGTGAGTTACTTTCCTTGTAGGTGCCCCATAATCCTTATGCTAAAGAAATATGGTAATTGGAGATTGCACATTGACTAATGTGCACTTAATAAGATAACATAAACAATACCATATACCATACATTGATGATAGTTTAGACCAGCTCTAAGGTTCATAAGACTTCACCAAGATCAACCTAAAGTCCATTTACCTTGAGGATGTTTGGAGGACAACATTAAAAACAAGGGAAGGATTGTATGAAGGGTTGATTATGTCTTTTGGATTGATCAATGCACTAATAGAATTCATGTGCTTAATCTGTGACTTACTCAATCCCTTACTCAACTCCATCATTCTCTACTTAAATGACATACTCATTTTCAACAAGACTTGGGAGGAGTATGCGGAGTACATCTTAGACACTCTATGCCATCATAAGTTGTAAACCAACTAAGAAAAGTGTACATTTGGCATTGCACAATTTCATTACTTAGGATATATCATTGAACACAAAAAATATTCATTTAGATCTAGAGAATATCAAGGTAATTCAAGATTAGCCAAATCCACACAATCTCATTGAATTCAGGTGTTTTCATGGACTTAAAAATTATACCATAGGTTTGTTCTTAGTTTCTCTCACAAATCATTTTATCTCAATCAGATAATGCACACATAGCAACACTCTAATGGAAACCTAGAATACACCATACTTTTGAGGATCTCAAACAAAGCCACTACATTACACCTATAATGGAAAATACTGACATTATACACTCACATATTCACATTGATGCATATAACTATACATTCGATGCAATGATCACACAACATGGACATCTAAACTTATTTCATATAGAAAAATTCAAAAATTTAGTCCAAAAATACTCCATCTATGAAAGATTTTTATGTTAGTTTGTAAGCAATGAAGAAATGGTGCCGCCACATCTTGGGCATGGAGATAGTCATTCATTCTGACCATAAGCCATTTTAGTTCCTATACATAAATCAATTTGGAGAATCTATGCCACATGAATTGGATGACCTACCTAAAATAGTTCCCTTTGGTGTTAAAGCACACAAAGTGAAAGGATAATAAGATCACAAATTCCCTTACTTGACTGTAGGTGTATGCACTCATCATAGTGTTTGGCATGCGTGGTTACAACTTCGTTCACTAGGTAACTCTCTACTAAATAAACAAGACTTTATATAAGCATATTGTTATGCCCCAACACACCCAATTTTTATAAAATTCAAATAGGGACCCAAGACATGTATATTCATGGTTTGTATCAACCTTAAGAACTCCCATATTGATCAAATATATACAAGACTAATGTTGTTTTCATAGTCTAATTTTATTACAGTTATTCTAAAAAAGAAAAAATCAAAGATTGGGCATTACTCTTAAATTATGATCATCTTTGATTATTTTCTTTGTTAACCAAGTGTATATTCAATATCAAGTTTTGATCTAGGTAACTAACGAGACTAAGAAGAAGAGGATTAGAGTGGCCAAAGAAAAAGAGGCTTGGATCTATGTAAATGGGGAGATGAAAAGTCATCCTCCATTGATGAAACTTCAAGCTCTCTTTGCTTGCTCTTTACTTCCTTAGTCTTATTGCCTCATTAGTCATCCTGCCTCTTGCCTTGGTTGATGCATGTTGATTGTTGTTGCTTTGGTTTACATGGTTTATTTGGTCCTTAGTTTATGGCATTTGGATGCTCTTTTTTCTCTCACATTTTCTTTACTTTTTTATTTATGTCTAATCCTGACCTATTTTTTGCCCTTAAAGTATGTGCCAAAGGGATTTTTGGTGTTAGTGGGGGTTATATGCATTAGTTTGGTCTATGTTTATGGAGAGGGCCCAAAGTGATGCTTCTACATGTGCAGAACTTTTGATTGATGGTGGTGTTAATTTATCACTCAAGAATTCAAGGGATCTTGAGAATGGTCCTAGTCAAAGATCTGTCAAGGATTTGGTTGGTGGAGAAAATAACAAAGAAGGATCAAGAAATAAACTCTTTTCAAAAATCCTTAGGTAGGAGGACATCACAAAGAATTTAGAAGGTGTGGATTTTGCCTTCAATGACTTCGAAGTGGGTAGTGATGAAACCAGTGACTGCATCTCACTCAAAATGGTAAGCCCTTTGGTCTAGGAAAAACATTATCCCTATTTCCTAATGAATTAATGGAAATATATTTGCAATTGGAATAATCTCATTTTATGAATATTGGGGTCTTATTTTTATTTGTCTGAATAGAAATTCTTTACCCTCAATAGGTTTATTTGATAACTAGATTAATTATGTTTGGGGAAAAAATATGGGTATCCATGTTTCCTTTTGTAGAATGTTCTATAAGGGTGTGTTCATGATTTTGTTTAAAAATTAAAATATGCAAAGGCATGTTATCAATAAACTCCTTTGGAATGTTGGGCAATCATTTTTCATGGTGGTGTCTTGGAACCCTAAGATGGATTGTGATGATATAGCCTTCAAGGATGCTCCAAGATGGGTTGATGTTGAAGACATCCCTATTAAACTCTATAACTTCCTACCTCAAGCACTTAAACCCTTAGGATAATTTCTAAGGATTGAGAATACGAGAAGATCTCCAATTCATATGCATGCTAGGATTCTTATTTCCTTGGAACCACTAAATGTCTTCCTTGAAACCCTTACTTTCAACATCATAGGAGAGGCATATTCTTTCCCCATAAAAGGTTTAGGAGGTCTTAATTCTTGTTTCTTGTAAAAAAAATGGTCATCTTAAAAAAATAACCTCTTCTAGGTCAGCCTGGAATGGTTAAGAAAGATGTGCAGAGTAAGTCTCTGCCTATTTAGAGTGATATTTTGTGTAAGTTTACCTCTAACATATAGGAAGATGTTGATATTAGGTAAAATCCTTGTTTTGATTTGGAACCCAATAAATTTATTGCACCTTCTACTGATCCTATGTGAGAAACTAAGTCTCTTATGGGTAAGATTTATTTATGCACTTCTCTCTAGTTGACTACAGAACCTTTTTTGAGGATGGATTATGTTGATGATTTCCCTAAGCCATCTATGGAGAGTTTATTTGTGGCTCCTATAATGCTAAAGAAAGAGTGTTCTTATCATTTATCCTTTTTGTACCATGGTGACTAAGAAGCCAATATACAATAAGAGTCCCTACTGGAGGTAGACTCAGAAGAATGCATTATATTCTAGCCAATCCTCCAGGTACTGAGGCCCCTACCCCTATCCCATTGATATTGGACTTAGATTTGGTTAGTGATGGGATGTTCCCTATGGTGGTTTCTCCTACCCCAAGTTATATTAATCTTTCCAATGTTGCTTTAGATAAAGTTGTGCCTTTTAAGCCTCTTGACTCTAATTTGATCCCCGTTGGCTTGCTAAAAATAGTGTTAAAAGGTTAAAAATTGAAGCCAATTCAGACCCCTTCTTAGGTTCACCCTAGGGGGAGGATAGAAAACATTCCAAAGGTTTTAATTAAGGAGTTGAGGAGACAAAAAAATATCCAAATAAAATAAGGTTCCTCAATGTTTTACAAGGTTGTATCAAACCAAAGGAGGCTCTAAGGCCCCTAGTCTACAAAGGTAGACCTCCCCTCTCTCATTGCTATGAAGATTGTTAGTTAGAATGTGAGGGGCATGGAATACCATAATCATAAACCTATTGTAATATAGTTCATATACTCAATGGAGGACACTAATTTTTTTATTCTTTAGGAAGTTAAGGTTATAGGCTTCAAGATGGACTCAGTGATTAGTTTCATTTTGCCAAATGATACCCAGTTCTCACATTCCATTCCAAAGGGAAAGGATATGCCTCAATTATAGTTAATCCCTAGTGGATAGAGTCTATGGAGGAGGTTGTTTCATCCCCATGTCACAGAGTTGTGTGGGTTATCATTCAAAGAGAGAAGTAGGTTTTTGGGATTTGTAGTGTATATGATTCAAATTATTATAGGGAAAGGGCTGATTTGTGGAATTGGCTTACCATTAACTTGAAAGACATCCCTTAAATTGTGGGGTGGTGTAATTTAATATGGTTGAGGAGAAAGAGGATAAGCAGGGTGGTGAGCCACATTTGTGGAAAGGCAATTAACTTTTTTTTTTTCAAATCTCAAATGGGTTCAAAAGATCTCTAATCCTATTAACCAAGGTAAAAGATATAGCAAAAGTATCTTGTATACTTGGTGCAATAACCAGGTCAATCATTTGAGAGTTTACTCTAGGCTTTATAGATTTTATTTCAAAAAGAATAAGTTTAGAATTTAGTAGGAGAAGGATTATAACTTGGTTAAGGTGCTCCCATTTACCATATTGTATCACCACCCCACTAGAAATATTATTTACCTAAACTTTGACTTGGATGTGGGTGCTCTGGATTGGAAAGGTTTGTATAAAATCAACATTTCTTAATTAAATAATCATGATTGTAAAGTGGGTATTATTTTTCTTAGAGTATTGGTATGTTCATAATAGACTCCACCTCTAATATAAACAAGTGAAATAGATGTATGAAGTTGTGTAAAATCTTTACTCACATATATGTCTAACATAAAGCCAAGATGAGAAGGGAAAAAACTAGTACTACCCAAGAAAAGTTGATACTCTTTGAATTTGGTCTAGGGAATGACCTTGGTAATGACCTCCTACTTGATGAGCTATCCGTTCTTAAAAATTATATTTGAAAACACTAGAGGTATGTTTTTAGAGGTGATCAGGTTCATTCTAGATTAAACTGGCTCAAGATGGGGGATAAAGGTTCTATTTGTTTTTCAATTTCCTAAAAATAAAGCAGTGTAAAAGCAAGATCTCAATGAGTGGCTATAGTGGGTTTATGTCTAGTGATCCAATTGAAGTAAAAAAATACTTAATCTCATTCTACTCTAAGATTTTATCTTCTAATGGCTTGTGCTCACAAATTGATCTTAATAGGGAGTTGTGTATAAAGTGTATCCCTAATAAAGTTTCAAGTGAGCAAGTTGCTTGGCTCAATAGTGAAATATCCTTGGATGAGATAAGAACAACTATAGATTATTTGAAAATGATAAAACCCTAGGGGTTGATGGGTTCCCTTCTAATTTTTATAAGGCTAATAGAGACTAGATTTCACTTGAATGTCTTTGGGTTTGTAGGTAAGCTATTAAGGTGGGAACTTTGGGTCCTAAAATTAAAAGAGGTATTATCAAACTCATTCTGAAGGATGGTGAGCTTACCTTGGTTAATAATTGGAGGCCAATCACATTTATTAATGGCTCTTATATAATTCTCACTAAGCTCCTATCCAAGAGACTTTCTTCCCTTTTACCTTATGTAATTTCTAAAACATAGACTGGGTTTGTTGAAGATAGGTATATCCTTGATAATCTTATTTCCAGCTGAGAAGGCATGAATTAGGCTCAAGATTATAGTCAAGAAATTGGAAAGATCTTACTTGAATTTTAAAAAAATTATGATAGAATTGAGTGGTCTTTTATTGATCTTATATTAAAATCCTTTAGTGTTCAAGATAGGTTTTATAGAATGGTAAATGTCCTCTTCAAAGATGCTTTTGATGTCATTGAAGTTAAAGGTGAGCTTAATAATTAAATTAAGATTTAGATGTCCATTATAAAATGATTCCCCCTTGTACCCTCCTTGTTTCTTATTATGGTTTAAGCCCTCTGTGATCTTTTGAGAATTTCCTCAATTGGCCCACTAGTAAAAGGTATCTCTATTCCTAATGTTTTTAAAATGATTGACGTCCTTTCTATTGATGATACTAAAATATTTGCTAATATTGAGAAGGATATTATTCAATTGGTTTCTAATAGTCTGGATATTTATTTCTCTACTTCTAGGTCTAGAGAGGCTATGCACAAATATTTTATGCATAATTATTTTATGATGGGTTTGGAGGAGAATTTGCTAATTTGGTTGAGTTTGGGTGGTATTGGAAGGGACCTAATCAGTTGGTCAGATATTTGGGTATTCCATTTTCCTTGTCTCCTTCCTTCAAGTAGATGTGGATTGGATGTATGTCAAAATTAATAAAAAAATTAGTAAGTGGCAAGGTCACATTCTCTCTCTCCTGGGTTGAAAACAAGTTTTTCAAAAAATGTTCTCCTTGTACAACATTTAATATGCCTCCTGATGGATTTTTAATAAGACCTACATTAATTTGTTGAATAGAATAATCAGAGACACTTTTAGGTCTAATGGTAAGGGTAATAAAAAAGGAAAGTAGTGGTGTGGATTGTTAAGCATGGGATATACTAAGAGGGGGGGTGAATCAGTATATCATATATCTTATAAAATTTTCCCTTAACCAAATTCCACTTAATCAAACATTCAAGATATGAAATAAAACTCAAACAATAAACACCATATAAGATAGAGACAGACACCAGATATAACGTGGAAACCCAATGTGGGAAAAACCATGAAGAAAAATCTCAAGTATATGAATGAGCACCAACTCAAACAATATTCACAAGCACCAAATTGCAGGAGCACCAACCCCTTTGTTGAGCACCAACCCAACAACTATTCGTGAGCACTAACCCCTTTGCCAAGCACCAACCTAGCAACAATTCCTGAGTACCAACCCATAGGATCACCAACCCCTTTTCCAAGCACCAACCCACAGGAGCACTAACCCCTTTGCCGAGCACCAACCTCGCAACAATTCGTGAGCACCAACCCACAAGAGTACCAACCCCTTTTGTGTATACCACACACTTATCTCTCAATGTTGCTATCTCAACAAATGATAGTTCATTACAACATCTCTTTTCTCTCTCTCACCTTTGCTCTTCTAAGCTAGATATAACAAATATAAATCATATTCATCTCTCACAATTGCTCTTCTAAGCTAGATATTACAATATCAAATCAACCTCTATCATTCATATTACAAATGGATTCTTAAGCCTTTATTTATAGCTTTCCAAATGACCTTTGGCCTTCCCCCTTTGTGACCCTTCAATCCTCATGTAAAATGGCACCAAACTTGTATGACCCTTCATATTCTTGCCTTTGAAAAGTCATGTGGTGACCCTTCATGACCAAAAACGTCCTTCCCACTTTTGTCCTTCTCTTTGGTGACTTTTCGTATTCCTCAAAGTGTCCCTTCATGAGAAATTACGCCCTTCCTCTTTTGTCTTCACTTGGTAACTCTTGGAAATCCCCAAGATGCCTATTCATGGGAAAATGCATCCCATCCTTCTTTTGTCTTTACCCCATGGCTCTTTGACTTCTCCATGGGCCCTTCTTTTGTCTCATATGCAACCAAAAATATATTCATTAATATTAAATAAATATTAACTCACATTAACCAAGATAAATCTATTACAAACAACATTAAATACAATGGGGCCTTTATCACCAATAATGCTAGACCTTTGACATCAATGACAATATTTCCAACATGGAAGGTTTTTTATGTTTTCAAAAAATTTGGGAGGCTAAGCTTGAAATAACTTAGGCTCCAAGGTATTACCCTTGCCATCAAATGGATCATTAAGGCATTGAAAGGTGATGATACTTGGAAGGTTATAATTAGAAGTAATATTTTGAGGGGCTTCCCTAAAAGTAAACTGAATTGTAAAGGGTTGCATATCTTTGATCTACTGGTGGGCTCTTTATTAGTTCGAGTTACAGGCTTGCCTATTTTTTGATCTATCTAGAAGGCTTGGGAACTAGTGTAACACTTAGTCATTGTGTCTCCTATGTTTAGTGGTATGGGATCAAGATGCCATGGTTATAGGTCTTTAAGGTGGAACCTTACCATTAACAGATAGATTCTTGCCTTAACTAAAGGTTTCTCAACCTTTATTTGGTTCTCCAAGGATTTGAATAACCTTAGGGATATTTTATCCTTTAATGAGTAGGATTCTTGGACTAAAATTAAAGATACATTGCAAGTGCCTTCAACTTAGAAAAGGAATTTTGCCCTAATAACTAAGGCTCTTCAATCGGCCAAAGGTGTGAATGTGTTTGATGAAGATTGTGATTTTTGGGATAATGTTAAATGGATTAAAGGCTTGTTTCTTTTTTACTACACCACCAAAATGTTATATCATAAACTCACTTTGTCCAAAAGCCTTTACCTTTGCCTTAATAATTTTTGTCATGTTTGTTACCCTTTTTACAGTTGGTTGTTTAGATTTAAAGTTATTTGGGCATCCTATCTTGAACCCAAAAATACATGTTTTAGGTGGCTACTTTTGTATACAAAACTTGTTGTTGGGTCAGTTATTTCAATGTTTAGTTTTATCCATTTGCATTGTATGTGGTGTGGTGAGTTAGAGACTATTGAGCAAATTTTTTTAAATGTTCATTTCTTGCCAATATTTGGAACAACTATCTTAAAGACTAGAATTGTTTATTTTGTTTTGATATTTTGTGGTTTAATATTGCTTTTGGGTATGTGTGTTCCAAGAATAAAGTTCATAAGTTTTTTCATAAATTTTGGCTTGTCTTTTCTACCAAGATCCTTTGGTTCATTTGGAAATAAATGAATTTAAAATTTTATCAATTTAAAACCAGGTTTATTACTAACTTCAATCTTAAAGTTATCATTAGTTTTATTTCTTGGAATTTTTTTGTAGCTGAAGATACCTCAAAGCGAGATGGAAAAATTTATGAGATATGGCATACTAAAAATATCCTCTAACTACTTGATTGACAATGGTGGTTACCCAAAATTGTCTCATCCTCTTGACTAGAGGATTTATCATAGTAATGTTAATGAAGTTCAAGTGTTGGAACATGATTGGGAGCTTATGAAAGATGCTTACTTTGAGCAGGTTGGTGATCCTATACTAGGCTAGGTCAGTTCATTAGACTCAAATAAAAATGGAACAATGGCTTGGATTAAAGTTAATAGAGATGTACTCCACATACTTTGGGAGTACAAAAATAGAGAAGAGCCTAGATTTGGTGAGGTTGTTGTCAAGGAGCCTGGGTTGGGTGGTGCTACTATGAGTTATGAAGAGTGTCCTACTAGTATGGATATTTGGGTACTATTTTTTCTTTAAGTGATACTAAAAATTCAAGTGTTGGGGAAGATCTGAACTTGGATTTCTCAAAAGCATCGATGATTTTGTAAGTGAAACTTCTTTGAAGCTAGAAAAAGTTATTGAGTCTATAGAATTTAAAGATATTGAGTAACTGGTACATTATGTCAAAGGCTCAACATGAAGGATTTGTTATGGAAAATTGAACATTTTCCCATTCCTGTGAAGCACACTCATAAGGGACCTATATCTTTGGATAGTATCCTAGGCCCTGTGACTATTCCTAGGGATGAGGGTCAATAGATTGATGATGATCAAAGCTCTAGTTAACTAGTGGTTATCCTTGGTGGGATGGTTTTATTTTTGTTGTTGTTGTTTTTTGTTTTTCTACATTTCATTTGGTGTCAATTTTTTATGGCCTTTTTATATTGTAATGATCGATTCTCATACTATACCTATAACCTATTTGGTGGTTTTTGGTGGTTTGCATTTTTGGATGTATAGACATAAAAAAACTAATGAAAATGATGAAAATATATAGCTTATTTAATCTTTGATGTGTAGTGAGTTCTTGAACTTTTAGATCTCCATCAGGTCTTCTAGATCACAACAAGCATCAACATCTTATTCACCCATAACTGACCATAGTCATAATAAAAGTTCCGAGTCTTCACAAACATCTGGATTTATAAGAGTCATCCATGTGTCATCATCCTACTAACCCTAAGCCTAAGTGGAAAAGTATAAGCCATGGAATAATCTAGAGTAGCAAAGTAGTGAGAGCAATCCATGTGTCAAAATCTTGTAAACCTAGGATTTATTTGGTGTTCATGAAAATTTATAAGTCTTTGAGCTCCTAGAACCCCAAGATTAATTAACATGGTGACATCTCATTAACCTATATCCTGAGGATTGTATTATGATGATTATGATCAAAACTCCTAGGCTCCCTAAATCATGCCAAATGGTAGAATCATATTCACCTTAATCAAATTAATTGTAGGTATAATGCAAAGTTTAATTTATATCTATATTTTTGAAGGTCATGTAGGTGTCATAATCACAGAAGTTGAAGGCTTGATAGGTAAATTACACAACCAAAATTTTAAGTGTTTGTATCAACATGAACCATCTACATATTATGATCTTGTTAATTAGGGATCTTTTATTCATAAGTACATTGGTTAAAACCTTATTTTTTCCAGATTCCCAAAACCATCCATGTGTCTTCATCTTGAAGGAGTATAACTTGTCAACAAGATGGTATAGTGTCAAATGCAACATTTTATCTGGAACCAAAAAATTATTCCACATGGCATCATCTTGTTCATGCACTGCCTTTCAGAAAGGGTACATAATCTAAATTTAAAATCCCCACAAGTTCATGGGATCATGACACATGGTTAAATCTCATTAATTTATGGCTTGCAAAGCATTTAAATTAGAGTTACAAATTTGAACCCTTTATTTAAATGAGATCTCGACAAGTGTTATAATTTTAATGATCCAGACCATGCTAAGATAAAGTACAAATCAAAAGGGTCTACAGAAGTTCTAAGATCTCGATAACTATCCACATGTCAAAATAACATCAACCTAGATATTTTCACTTAAAGGTACAAGATAAAAATTCTCAAGTCTCTAAAACTATGATAAATTCCCACATGACATCATCTCGTGCACACAAAGCCTTTCAACATATGTATACAATTTATATTTCAAAGAACCCTGAGTCCTTAAGATCATAATAGGTGGTAGAATTTTGTTAATTCATAGTTTGTAGAGAATGAAAATCATAATTATTAAGTGAATACCTCTACATAGATGAGATCATGACATGTGTCATAATCTCATAAGGGCATAACCAGGACACCTAAGTGAGATTTGACAACTAGGATAAAATACAAGGAAATGACAAATGGATACTTGTTTTGAACGGATGACTGAACACTCAAAATTAATGAAAATCCACCATATGGTAGAAAAGACACCCTCCAAAGCTGATTTGTCAATTTCAATTTAAAACAAGAAATAAAATTAAAATTAGTTGTTTCATTAACTTCACATGAATGGGGCATTCAAATCTCAAGCCTTAAGCAATATATGTAGAATCATGAGAACACCGAATCACTTTCCTATTAATCAATGATGTACTAACTGTAAATTCCTTTCAAATATTTAAGATCCCTAGTTTTATACTAAATAATTTTCAAGTTTATTCAATTAAAATATTATTATGAATTTTTCAACATAACAATGGCTTCTTTATCTAGAGTACCTGACCATCCCCCTTCCCAATACTCAATCACAGGAGCAACTGAGTATCTAAACACGGTTTTGATAGGGGGTACTTTTATTTCCCCACTACTTAGATCTTTGGGATGATATCTAAGAAATAAATCCATATTCATTATAGGACCAAATAGATGATGACATGAAGAAATATGTAGATGACTCTGAGGTCATCTACACAACACACTAGTGAAGTCTGAGTAATGCCATGCATTGACTTACTTCATGACTTTTTTTTAATGGTACTATTACTCAAAATTTACACCTAAGAATTAGTAAAAACATGGTCACTTACATATCTATATATGCATTTGAGATATATTTGCATCTTCCAGTCCCCAAAATGACTTATAATTAGGTCACTACAAACACCTAGTTAGACCATAATACATTTGAGGGCATGCTCAAGCAGTGGTTGGAAAAGTGCAAGAAATTAAATATTCAAGGGGATGTTTCCTTAGTTTCCATAACCAAATTTAGGCCAGGTATTGGGATGTTATGGCTTTGCTTAATAGGTTATATAGGTTTGTCAGTACCACCTATGTGCATGAAGAATGGGTACCTTTACTAGACATAATCATAGCTTCAAAGAAAATTATGGCACTTAGAGAGGTTATCAATATCTGACTCAAGGCATAAATACTCAAAGATGAAATGACATCTAATCTTAGTTTATATATGATGTATTATGTATTATATTCCATCATTGGGATAATGCACATGAATTATGGATAGCCCTGGGAGCCATTCACAAGATATATCAACAAGGTCTATGATAACTTCTCCTTGATCTATATTTATCAATTCAAGAGGGATATAGAGAAGATTGTATAATAAATATACCCAATGGTATACAAAGATATTTATGGGTGTGCCATGCATAGGATTTCATAAAATATAAGGAAGAGAATTACAAATATGAGAGACTATTGGCTCTATACTTATTATATTGTAATTAGGATAGAGGGGACTAGAGTCTCTCCATTGAATCTCCCTAATTTTGTCCCTGATAAGATTGCATATAGGAGATAATTTTACAAATATATACCAATGTGGATGAGGACCCCACTATCAAACATCAAGGGTATCACCATAAGACCCCTCTGAGCATTGGTCAAATGTAATATACACTAAGGAGGCATCCCAACTTAGTTGGGAAGACTAGAACCCATTACAGGCTAACTCAAGCCCAATTCAGAGATTAGGATCCCAAGGGTAGAGTAAGATAGTATCTCATCAACCTCACAAATAATGGATTCCACATCCCTTATGGCCATAGGATCTATAATCATGACCCAATTTTTATGAATTGTGTGGATGATTCTAAGGTTTATACTTGGATGACCCAAACAAAATTTCTATGGTGGTGGCATAGTCCATTCAATACAATCCTTCAATCACAAGGGAGTAATCCAATAAGATAGTGGAGTAGGCAAACAAAGATGTGATTTAATAATGGCCCTAGCCTCAAGCTCATGTATCACCTTGGTAGGAGCATCCTCCATATCCATTACAAGTAGAAAATGGCTCTTTATAGGAAGGATATCCTTAGAGAGAGGTAAAACTCTGAATAAGAAGGAATATCCTTAATGGACTATTGCCACCTTAATTTGTGGTAATAATGCATTCTCCTATAATTACTATAAGATCTTCATCTCTAGTAGGTCTAAATGTTGTAGCATTATCTATAGCACCGTTATCCCCATTGACTACTATCTATTTGGTAAGTCATATATTCCTACAAACTTATTTTGTCATAATGACTTTCATAGTCCCAACTTCAACACCTCTATCCTCTCTAATTGTGATTCTTGTAATTCTAATGCCTACATCCCATGTTTCTACTATATTACCACCTTCCACTATTGAAGTCACTTAATTCCTCACTCCATCAACTTCAAAGCAAGCCCCTATGACTTCCAAGCCATCCATAGTTACCTATAAAAGGAATCCCAATACTCTTCTAGTTTTACCTCTAAATGTGTCATTATAAGAGAGACCATCTAAATACCCACTTCCAAAAGAAGATATTCTACATTAAAAATTAGAGGAGAGAAAGGAGAGAACTAAAATAAGGATAAAATAAGTGGAGATTGTCCATATATTAGATAATAATGAAGAAGATAAAACATGGGGAATTGGAGAGGAATGGGTCTCTAAATAGACATAGAGCTTGAGGAGGAAACAAACATCTCTGTGACAACAAATGAAGAGGAATCTATAGACACCAAGATATTGGGAGAAGATGAAGGAAGGGAATAATGAAGGGGGTTTAAAGACCAAACATTCTAATTAAATGCACAATCCACATTGTAAAAGGCCCCTACCTTGGGTTTTATTCAGCCATTTATTGTATGCAATAAGAAATGCATCAAATCCAAAAATCAATCCTAGATCAAAAAAGATAGATCCTACTTAGACTTCAGATTGGGGATACATTAGATAATGGGGAACATGACCAATATGGGTCTTCTAGATCTAATGATGGGATATTTTACAACAATAATATCACTAGGGAGAGTTTTGATGTAGGGCCATACTCAAATTAGCCCACTTTTGATGCATAAGGATGGTTAAGTATTTTAAGTGTTATGTCAAGTGGTAATAGTCATGTTTGTGAATCAAAATTTGAATTTCAATTCAAAGATAGTTTTCCCACCAAAAGGGATTTTTAAATTTAAAAGATGGTTAGGTCGTCTAGGTGAGTGGAAAAGATATGTAATGGTAAAAAAAATTTAATAGACCTATAAGGTCTCTTGAGAGGTCCTTAAAGATGGTTTTTCCATATATATGTCATGTAGTGTGAGGTGGCAGTCCACCACCCTACGTAGGTTTAGGGGTTGTTGAAAGTTCTTGATCAAGAAATAGTTATGAAACTTGTTTTAAGAGTTTTTTATCATAGGTAGGAAATATATAGTGTGAGTAGTCAATTTTAGAGAGGTTAACCTCTCATCCCATTCAAGGATTATAGAGAATGGATATTAAAAATAAACTTGTAGAGAATCATAAATGTTTGTGTATAAGAATTATGTATGTAATGAATCTACATGATGGAGTAGAGTGTGAAATTGTGTTTGGATGGTTAAAATGGTGAATAACTTTTTATATGTTGTTTATCATATTTATAACCAAGTTATAGACTATAGGTTGTTACAAGAAACCCAAATTGAATAGAAATTAAGTCACTTTGAAGAGACAGACAAGTCTGTAAACCAGGAAATGCACTTACACAGGATTGTTGAAAGAACAAACATAGTATTTGATATTTTTCTTATTTGAATATAGTGGATGATTAGACATTGAATGTGTTTGAGATTTAAGAGTAATATTATCACAAGTTACATATTCTCAAAGGGTTGTAAGATTCCAGTTGGTTATAAATCTTTCTCTTTGAAAGTACACAGTCCACCAACTCAAAATTTTGTAGACTGAGTTATGTTGTATTTTATCTTGTTTTGGACTAAAAGGTGATAGAGAAGAGTTTAAGGAGGTAATAAAAGGTGGTGAGAACCTAATTATATGTTATAAATCCTATTGGTGTTGAGAAGACAATGAAATTCTGTATACCTCTATTCTAGTTAGCAGAATAAAGTGAGAAAGGACTGAGATTCTATGTTTGTGAGTGATCTGAGGGATATGGAACTTTAACCATTGAATGTAAAAGTTGTATAATGACTAAACATAAATTTTGTAATAATTATTTTGTCTTTAAATTAATTTTTTATCATTATATACAATTGTTTATAGCCTCGGCATATACAGTCAACTAGAACCTTGATTTTTAGGGTCTTGGTCATAGAGGGAGATTTAACCCTTAGAAAAGTGTAAAAATTGGTAATCTGATTGAGTTTGAAGTTTTCTTGGAAATGAGGAAATAATCAGAGTTTTTAGGTATGGATAAGTATATAATTAGGGATGTGTGCTAGTGTTAGGTCTAGGGAAGGCCTAAAAGAGTAAGGGCAGTAAAGGAAAAGTGAATTTATCCAAAGAAGAAGGCCTAAATATGATGGATTCAGTTGGGGGAGACAAATGGGTATCTAAAAATGTCAATACCTTGGATTGAAATTTTGTACATTTCCTAGACTAAGGAGGTTTATCCATTTGGAAGGTTAATTGAGGGAAGGCCTAAAGAAGCAAGTGCATGTTACCTTAATATTTGTGCCAAAAGATAAATTTATGAGTTGTATGGCCAAAAAGGGTCATTTAATATGTAATTATTTTCTTTTGAAGGTATTTTAGAATCTCCAAACAAGGACACTTACCCAAAAATAGGGCAAGTATGCTTGAGAAGATAAGAGGTGGGCTTTTGAGTGAAATGTAGAGTGATGAGTGATAGAAGGGGACTGAGATTATTTTAAATAAGAGATTTGAATATTTATGTGTCTTTATAACCTTTTATAAGAAATAATTTAAGTTTTGGACCATTTATGCAAGATAGGCCTAATGTGGGTCATGAAGGAATGTCAAGTTTATAAGTGTAAGTAGTAATTGAAAGTTGACTAGATCTCTACATCATTTTGGTATCAAAGCTTGAACAGTCTGGTTAAGGTATGTTTTGAAGTTTTAATTACATATGTATGAATATTTTGATGTGTAAATATTGAATGATGTGGTTGAGTAAATGTTGAAAGATTATTGAAAGGTGGTTATGAGAATATAACAAGAGATTACAAGAATGCTAATAAGGATGTTGTAAATATGTGAGAGGAAGAAATAATTAAGAAAGTGAAAGTGAAAGGTGTCAAATCCCTTAGCCAATAAGTCTTAAAGAAAAAGAGAAGAGATATTTATAAGCTCATAGTGAGCTTGAGAGAGTCCTATAGATAGGACAAGAGAGACCCAAGTGAGGTCATGATGTGGCAAGTAAGAGAAGGCTTTTCAAAAAAGATAATAGGTCTAGATGAGGCCAAATAATTGTTAATTATCTTAGTTGAGATGAGGAAAGAAAAAGAAAAGAGGAAAAATTGTAAGGTTGAGAAGAGCCACCACAAAGAGAAGATGGTGCATGAAGACACCAAGAATAAGATTAAGATGGAGAAAGAGATGGAAAAGATGAGGAAACAAATGAATGAGATACTAACCAAGATAGATCAACTGAAAGAGATTGGGAGCCCACATCTTAGAAGGGTCATGAGAAAGAAGCCACTTAAGAGGCCAATCAAGTAATTAGTGGAGAAGAGAAGAAGACAAAAGATTAAGAATAAGGAGGTAATCAAGCCTCATTTTTTGAAATCTAATGATGTATTAGTATGTGGGGATGCAAGTTTGAGAGATGAAGAGATGAATGAGATAGTTGAGCCCATTCATAGGCTCAAGGAACCAAAAGAGGAAGCATATGACCAAGTGGTGATCAAAAGAAGTCAATATGAAGAAGAGACTCAAGGTAGATTCATGGTGATGGAACAAGAACAAGTAGGTCAACCATTTTGGAAGCAAGATAACATGAAGAAGGAAGAGATCCTCACTCAAGAGAATGCAAGTGAAGCCAAAGGAGCAATGGGATAGCAACATAAGGAAAGGTATGAGGAATATTCAAGATTGTATGAATCTTTGAAGCAAGAATATGGATTTGATCCTCATAAAATGTATAGATATTTGGTTAAGGAGGTTACAAAAGAGAACATATATTTGTGGAATATTGTGGTAATGTCCAAGATAAGGGCATTAATGAAGGCAAAAATAAGCTAAGAATATGAAAGCACTCTATGTGAGTAAGTTTTAGCTATTGAGGTTGAAGTACAAGTTGTAAATGAAGAATATCACATTCAGAGAAGAGAGAAAGATGCATTAGAGGCTGATGTAAAGAAGAAGAGTGAAGCATATAAAGCACATGAAGGTGCTTGGGATCAAGAGCAAAAAGAAATCAAAGAGGATAGTTGGAGAATGCCTCAATGTATGAAAAAGAACATGTTTTCATTAATGATCTATTGTATCTTGTAGTTATAGCATGGAGTAATATATCCAGAGGCAAGACAAGCTAAAAATGTGGCAGTCAAGAGCAAACACACTTATATGAGAGCTTGAAAGTAGAATAATATGGGTGTCAAAAAATTTCTCCCCTTGGGAGTATGATGTAGGGGCATCCTCAAGTTAACCCACTTTTGATGTGTAAGGATGGTTAAGTGTTTCAAGTGCTATTTCAAGTGGTAAGGGTCATGTTTATGAGTCAAAATTTGAATTTGAATTCAAAGATAGTTTTCTTGCCAAAAAGGATTTTTAAATTTGCAAGATAGTTAGGTGGTCTAGGTGAATAAAAAAGATATCTAATGGTAAAAATATTGTAATAGACCTATAAGGTATCTTGAAAGGTCCTTAAATATGGTTTTTGCATACATATGTCATGTAAATTGTGAGGTGGCAGTCCACCACCCTACGTAGGTTTAGGGGTTGTTGAAAGTTCTTGATCAATAAATAGTTATGAATCTTGTTTTAAGATTTTTTGATCATAGGTAGGAAATATATAGTGTGAGTAGTCAATTTTAGAGGAGTTAACCTCTCATCCTATTCGAGGATGATAGAGAATGGAGATTGCAAATGTTTGTTGTGTATAAGAATTCTATATGTAATGAATCTACATGATGGAGCAGAGTGTGAAATTATGTTTGGATGATTAAAATGGTGAGTAACTTGTTATATGTTGTTTATCTTGTTTATGATAAATTTATAGACTATATGTTGTTACAGGAAACCCAAATTGAATAGAAAGTAAGTCACTTTTAAGAGACAAACAAGTCTATCAAATAGGAAATGCACTTGCATAAGACTGTTGAAGGAGCAAATAGAGTATTTAATCTTTTCCTTATTTGAATATAGTGGATGATTAGACATTGAATGTTTTTGAGATTTAAGGTAATATTATCACAAGTTACATATTCTCAAAGGGTTGTAAGATTCTAGTTGGTTATAAATCTTGCTCCTTGAAAGTATACAGTCCTCCAACTCAGAGTTTTGTAGATTGAATTATATTGTATTGTATCTTTTTTTGACTAAAAGGTGATAGAGAATGGTTTAAGGTGGTAATGGAAGGTGGTGAGAACCTCATTATATGTTATATATCCTATTGGTGTTGAGAAGACAATGAAACTCTGTACACCTCTGTTTTAGTTAGTAGAATTCAGTGAGAAAGGAAAAATATTCTATGTTTGTGAGTGATTTGAGGGTTATGGAACTTTAGCCATTGAATTTAAAAGTTGTATAATGACTAGACAGAACTTTTACAACAATTATTTTGTCTTGAAATTAATTTTTGATCATTCTATGTAATTTTTTATAGCCTCAGATTATGCAGTCACCTAAAACTCTAAATTTTAAGGTTTTGGTCATAGAGGGAGATTTAACCCTTGGAAAAGTCTAAAAATTGGTAATCTAATTGAGTTTGAAGTGTTCTTAGAAATAAATAAATAATTAGAGTTTTTAAGGATGGAGAAGTATAGAATTATGGATGTGTGCTAATGTAAGGTCTAGGGAAAGCCTCAAAGAGTAAAGGTAGTAAAGGAAAAGTGAATTTATCCAAAGAAGAAGGCCTAAAAAGGATGGATTCAGTTGGGGGAGCCAAATGGGTATCTAAAAATGTCAATACCTTTAATTGAAAATATATACATTTCCCAAACTAAGGAGGTTTATCCATTTGGAGGGCTAATTGAGGGAAGGCCTAAAGAAGCAAGTGCATGTTGCCTTAAGCTTTGTGCCAAAAGGTAAATTTGTGAGTTTTATGGCCCAAAATGGTCCTTTAATATATAATTATTTTCTTTTGAATGTATGTTAGATGCTCCCAATAAGGATACTTGCCCAAAAATAGGACTAGTATGCTTAAGAAGACAAGAGGTGGACTTTTGAGTGAAATGCAGAGTGGCAAGTGATAGAAGGGGATTGAGATGATTTTAAATAAGAGATTTGAATGTTTATGTGTCTTTGGAACATTTGATAAACAATAATTTAATTTTTGTTCCATGCATGCAAGATAGGCCTAATGTGGGTCATGAATGAATGGCAAGTTTGCAAGCAAGTGTAGATATCAATTGCAAGTTGACTAGATCTCTACATCATTTTGGTATCAAAGCTTGAATGGTATGGTTAAGTTATGTTTTGAATTTTTTATTACATATGTATGAACATTTTGATGTGTAAATATTGAATGATGTGGTTGAGTAGATGTTGAAATATTATTGAAAGGTGGTTATGAGAAGTTAACAAGAGATTACAGGAATGTTAATGAGGATGTTGTAAGTATGTGAGAGGCAAAAATAATTAAGAAAGTGAAAGTGAGAGGTGTCAAATCCATTAGACAATAAGGCTTAAAGAAAAAGAGAAGAGATCTTGAGAATCTCATAGGTGAGCTTGAGAGAGTCCTATACATAAGATAAGAGAGACCCAAGTGAGGTCATGATGTGGCAAGTAAGAGAAGGCTTGTCAAAAAGGAGAATAGGTCTAGATGAGGCCAAAAAAAATTTAAGTGTCTTAGTTGAGATGAGGAGAGAAAAAGAAAAGAGGAAAAAGGGAAAGGTTGAGAAGAGCCACCATAAAGATAATATGGTCCATGAAGACATCAAGAAGAAGATTAAGATGGAGAAAGAGATGGCAGAGATGAGGCAACAAATGAATGAGATGCTAACCAAGATAGATAAAATGAAAGAGATTGTGAACCCACATCTTAGATGGTCATGAGAAAGAAGCCAATCAAGTGGCCAATCAAGTAATTAGTGGAGAAGAGAAGAAGACAAAAGATGAAGGACAAAGAGGAAATCAAGCCTTACATTTTTAAATCTAATGATGTATTGGTATGTGTGAATGCAGGTTTGAGAGATGAAGAGATGAATGAGATAGTTGAGCCCATTCATAGGCTCAAAGAACCAAAAGAGGAAGCATATGACCAAGTGGTGATCAAAATAATTCAAGATGAAGAAGGTAGTAAAGGTAGTGTCATGGTGATGGAATAAGAACAAGCAGGTCAACCATTTTGGAATCAAGATAACATGAAGAAGAGATCCTCACTCAAGAGCATGCAAGTGAAGGTAAAGGAGAAATGGGATAGTAACATAAGGAAAGGTATGAATAATATTCAAGCTTGTATGAATCTTTGAAGAAAGAATATGGATTTTATCCTCATCAAATGTATAGAGATATGGTTAAGGAGGTTGTAAAGGAGAACACATATTTGTGGAGTACAGTAGTAATGTCCAAGATAAGGGCATTAATGAAGGCAAAAATAAGTCAAGCATATGAAATCACTCTATATGAGGAAGTTTTAGTTATTGAGGTTGAATTATAGGTTGTAGATGAAGAAGAAAACATGTAGAGAGGAGAGCAAGATGCATTAGTGGCTGATGTAAAGAAGAAAAGTGAAGGATACAAAGCACATGAAGGTGCTTGGGATCAAGAACAATAAGAAAGTAAAGAGGAGAATTTGAGAATGCCTCAAAGGAATGAGAAAGAACATGTTTTATTTAATGATCTATTGTATCTTTTATGTATAAAATGGAGGAAGATATCCTGAGGCAAGACAAGGTACAAGTGTGGCAGTCAAGAGCACACACACTTATATAAGAGCTTGAAAGTAGAATAGTATGGGTGTCAAAAAATTTCTCCCCTTAAAATTATCATATAGGGGCATCCTAAAATTATCCCACTTTTTATGCATAAGTATGGTTAAGTGTTTCAAGTGTTATGTCAAGTGATAAGAGTCATGTTTATTAGCCAAAATTTGAATTTGAATTCAAAGATAGTTTTTCTGCCAAAAAGGATTTTTAAATTTGCAAGATGGTTAAGTGTTTTAGGTGAGTGGAAAAGATATGTAACGGTAATTTTTTTTTAATATACCTATAAGGTCTCTTTAGAGGTCCTTAATAATGGTTTTTACATACATATGTCATGTAAATTGTGCGGTGGTAGTCCACAACCCTATGTAGGTCTAGGGGTTGTTGAAAGTTCTTGATCAAGAAATAGTTATGAATATTGTTTTAAGAGTTTTGATCATAGGTATGAAATATATAATGTGAGTAGTAAATTTTAGAGGGGTAAACATCTCATCCCATTCAAGGATGATAGAGAATGGAGATTGAAAATAAACTTGTAGAGAATCAAAAATGTTTGTGTATAAGATTTTGGTATGTAATGAATCTGCATGATAGAGCAGAGTGTGAAATTTTGTTTGGATGATTAAAATGGTGAGTAACTTATTCTATGTTGTTTATATTTTTTATGATAAATTTATATACTATTTTTTTTACAAGAAACCCAAATTGAATAGAAATTAAGTCACTTTGAAGAGGCAAACAAGTCTGTCAAATAGGAAATGCACTTACACAGGACTATTGAAGGAGCAAATAGAGTATTTAATCTTTTCCTTATTGAGTATATTTGATGATTAGACATTAAATATGTTTGAGAGTTAAGAGTAATATTTTCATAGGTTATATATGCTCAAAGGGTTATAAGATTTTAGCTGGTTATAAATCTTGTTCCTTGAAAGTACACAGTCCACCAACTTAGAATTCTATAGACTGAGTTATGTTGTATTGTATCTTTTTTTGGATTCAAAGGTGATAAATAAGGGTTTAATGTTATCATTTAATGTGGTGAGAACCTAATTATAGTCTATATATCTTGTTGGTTTTGAAAATATAATGAAACTCTATACACCTCTATTGTAGTTAGCAAAATATAGTGAGAAAGGACTCAAATTTTATGTTTGTGAGTGATCTAAGGGTTATGTAAATTTTACCATTGAATGGAAAAGTTGTATAATTAATATGTAGACCTTTTAAAATAATTATTTTGTCTTGAAATTACTTTTTGATCATTCTATGCAATTGTTTATAGCCTCAGCCTGTATATTCACTTAAAACCTTGGCTTTTAGGGTTTTGGTCATAGAGGGAGATTTAACTCTTGGAAAAGTATAAACATTGTTAATATTATTGAGTTTGAAGTGTTCTTGGAAATTAATAAATAATAAAAATTAAGGTATGAATAAGTACGGAATTAGGACTATGTTCTAGTGTTAGGTCGAGGGAAGGCCTAAAAGAGTAAGGGGAGTAAAGGAAAAGTGAATTAATCCAAAGAAGAAGGCATATAAAGGATGTACTCAATTGGGGGATCCAAATGGGTATCTAACAATGTTAATATATTAAATTTAAATTCCTTACATTTCTTAGACTAAGGATGTTTATCCATTTGGACGGTCAATTGAGGGAAGACCTAAAGAAGCAAGTGCATGTTGCCTTAAGATTTGTGCCAAAAGGTAAATATGTGAGTTGTATGGCCCAAAAGGGTTCTTTAATATGTAGTTATTTTATTTTTAAGGTATGTCAAATGCTCCAAACAAGGATACTTACCCAAAAATAGGGCTAGTATGCTTGAGAAGACAAGAGGTGGACTTTTGAGTGAAATGCAAAGTGATGAGTGATAGAAGGGGATTGAGATGATTTTAAATTAGAGATTTGAATGTTTATGTGTCTTTGTAACCTTTGATAATCAGTAATTTAAGTTTTGGTCCATTTATGCAAGATAGACCTAATGTGGGTCATGAAGGAATGACAGGTTTGCAAGCAACTATAATTAGCAATTGAAAGTTGACTAGAGCTCTGCATTAGGTTCCAAATCCTTCTAACAATAAAAACTATGCAATAACCCTAATTAGGTCCTATGTTTTCATATTCACTATACTAATAACAAGTAAAGCAAAGAAATTTAATCTAGTGCTCACCAAAGTTTGTGACATAAAGTGGGGGTTAGTAAACAACAAAAGTAAACGTGCATAAGAGAATCCTAATTAATATATGTATAGGTAAGACCCTAATGCATGAAGAGGAAGAGAAATATTATTAAAAATCCATTACTTATGTTACTTCTATCTACTAAAGAGAGGATCAAAGTTAAAAATACTTACTTGGAAGATGAACCCATCGAGGCCCAATCTCTCCCTTGGCCAAAGGTGCTTCACAAGAGGTTTTTTTGGTTTGTAAGGATCACAAAGAAAGGCCAAAGCATTCAATAATTATTTATAAGACTAGATTATTCTCCAAGAAGAAACCCTAAGATAAGACTCCTCAAGTATAATGGTGAAGAGCAGATTGTAAAGAAGTGCAAATAAATAATAACTCTTATTTGTATCTACATAATGGTGGAATGGATGTGTCTATATACGTAGATCTAACCTTAAACCCTTATAAATTTTTTGGCTGACAAGGTCAACCAAGTTGACCTAGTATTATTATTAACAAAAACTTACTAGGTCACAGATTAGGTCAGCCAGGTGCTGACCTAGACCCTATATAAGTTTTGACAATAAGAGTATAAGGTTGACACAACTGACATAGTCATGTAAATTATCGAAGGGTCTTTAGGTTAGAAAAAGGGATAATGAATGTGGTAAATGACTGGAGGAATTTTCAAAAGAGGACACAAATCTCATGGGGATTTTTTTGGGATATGATTGGATTGGTAATAAGTTGAAACAAGGGAAAATAATCCTACAAAGCACTAATGGTCTACCCACCTCTTTCTTAATACACCCCTTAAGGCATGCACTTAAAGATATTGAGACTCGATGGGTTATTACAAGATAAAAATCATTATTAAATGATAAAGTGTGAAAAAATTATGTGTATACATATTCCTCACTTGAAGATCATCATGTATCACTCAGGTGAAATAGGGGATGGTGCTTTAAAAAAGAACATAGTAACACACAATGTTGGGGCTAAAAAAAAAGTTGTAGTATTTTAAATAAAAAATAACTAAAAACTAAATGATTGAAATGGAAATAACTAGAAAATAAATTTAATGCATACCTTGACTTACCTTTATCATTGGATGGTTATATGTTGTGTTTGTATTTTTGATTGTGGAGGGTGTAGAGACTATTTTCGACAAACCCAAGAATATAAAATTAAATAGAAAAAACAAACAAATGTAGGAAAGCCAAGAAAACTGATGTTAAGTGAATGGGATTTACTTGAAAATTTGTCAATATGGGGTGACAAGTGTTATGTTAGACTAGATGACCATGTCAAAAAGTTAGAGCAAATTGGGCAACTAAAAATCCAAGGCTACTAAAGACCAAAAATCTCAAACAAGTAAACCTTAATTAATAAATGAAAACTCACCAAATCAAACCAAGGATACATGTCAAAAAGGTGGTAATCAAAAATCAATGTGAATGCAGTAAAAATCCTTACTTAAACAAAGATGGGCAAACAAAAATGGTAAAACAAAATTGATGAGTAAGAAGTAACAATCCTTACTCAATCATCAATTGAAAAAGGTGCATAAAAGGGAAAACAACATTGGTGGGTGAGAAGTAACAATCAACCTCACTCAACAATGGAAAAAGTACATGAAATTAGAAATGAACTCAGGTGTCCAAAAAAAGGGTAGTATAATAATGACAAATGGTAAAAAAAAAACAAATCAAGTCTAGAAATGTAAAGCCATAGTTTAAATACATTAATCCAAAGTTACTCAAACATGTTTTGTTCTAAGGATAGATAAAACTGAAACAAAGTAGTGCTAGCATGTTTTTAAGATGTGAAGAATAAGGAATATAGAAAAAGGGAAAATAGAATTAGAATCATAGTTTCCCTGTCAAGGGGGGAAATGAAATGGGTGGAGGAGAGAATGAACGAAAAAACAAGGTAGACTAACTATATATCAAAGTCA
Organism: Torreya grandis; assembly: GCA_037957365.1. NCBI lineage: Eukaryota > Viridiplantae > Streptophyta > Pinopsida > Cupressales > Taxaceae > Torreya > Torreya grandis. The sequence continues at coordinate 316,844 of JARHVA010005376.1, read as the reverse complement.
AGACACTCAAATTAGGTTTGTTAAAACAAGAGGACTTTCAACTTTAAGGACTCGGAAGAACTTATCCTAGCCACACAGGTCTTAGGTTAGCAAATGATGTATATAGATTATCCCATGAAGGTTATATGCATGAAAAGTAAAATGGACCTACCATCCCATAATGTGTTCCTATTCCTTTGGAACCCTTATAGAGCCATAAATCTACTATAAATATTGGATACTTGTGTGAGAAATTACTTAACACCATAGAGTTTATTGAATTCTCCTTTTCTAATCTATTGGCCTACCACACCCTAATGAACCGTGGCTCTATTGTGAGGCCAACTATGGAGTTTGATATTTGATTGGAGATAGGAGATCTACTTGTAATCACATATCTTGGTGTGATTTTGAATTTTTGAGATTTGTATGTTTCCTTTTGTATATCATTGTCTTTTATTTCAAATGATTTAGCTTTTAACTTGTTTGATGGATTTTTCTATTCCTCTTCCATATGGATTAAGAGAATCAAACATGTGTGTTAAAGATGAATTTCATTTAAATATTTGGGACTTGGTTTCTAAGAAAAATAACTTAGAGAGCATGGTGTCTAAGAATCCCATAAATCTAGGTGAAATAAAAGTGTTATCTTAACTTCAACCTTGTTTTATCCAATGTGGAGTGAAAGGAAAGGAGATCAAGAGGAAGGAAACATGAAACAATTTGAATTACTTTAAATTGAAAAAAATGTGACAAAGGGTGAAAAAGGGATACAATGACAAAAAAGTGTGATTCCTTATCATAAGAATGAGGGAAATGTAGGAAAACATGCTAGCACATATTGTTGTGAAAATTTCATCTAGCAAAATAAAAAAAAGCTAAAATTGAGAAAAAAGATCAAAAACTCATAACCATTGTAAAACACATTTTAGATAAGGAAAAGATGGTGATTTTATGAGTAATTCCATGTCCTATCCATGGTCTTACACTACAACTCATAAAAGAGAAACCCAAGGGGTACCAAAAAGTGTGTAAAAAGTATGAAAACAAAGAGAAGAAAAGTACATCATAAGGAAGATCGGGTCCTATCCATGGTTTTACAATGTAACTCATGAAAAAAATGGAAACTAAAAGACCATAAGGAAGGACTAAGTTTTGTGAAAATAGAGAATTACTATAGAGGGCAAAATAACTCTTAAGGAATTATGCAGTGGTGAGTTCTTTAAAAATATGACCTTCATTAGTTTGAAGGTGATAGGTACTTGGACCAAGAATATCTTTGACTAAATAAGGACCCACCATTTTTGGGCATATTTACCTTCTTTATCATGATTGTCATCTAATTTAAGGACAAGATCACCAACATTAAACGTGTGAATTTATATTATTTGGCAATACAAGCCTTATATTGGAAATTATGTTAAAAATTATAAAGACAATGTTAATTACGGAGATCAAGATCAAGAAGGAGAGATTCAAGTAATTCTTCATCAAGTATTATACCATGAAGAGATATACAGAGAGGGGGAAGCTCAAATTTTAATGGAAAGGCTGATTCAAAACAATAGAGTAGAGAGAAGGGCATTGCCTTAGTGGTAGTAGATATGCTAGTGTGATAGGCCCAAAGAGTAGAATAGAGATGAAGATGCCAATCCATGCGAGTTTCATGAATTATCTTTTGAAAAAAATTATTAATATTTTTTTTGGTGGCCTTGTCTTGGCCATTACATTATGCATGATAGGATGTGAATAATTTATGATTGATTTTTAATTTATCACAAAGTTGTTTGACATCTTTATTTTTGAAATTAACACCATTGTCTAAAATGATAGTATGAGGGACACCAAAATGATATATAATTTGATGAAAGATAAATTTAGATATGATGGTACTGGTGATATTAATAAGAGGCATATCCTCAACCCACTTGGTGAAATATTTTTTAGCTATGATTATAAATACATGCCCATCTTGAGATCGAGGTAATTTACCTATGAGATCTAATCCCCACATGGAAAATGACCAAGGAGATTCTATAGTTTGAATTTCAGCTAGAGATGAATGAATTAAATCATCATAAAGAGGGCAAGGAATGCACTTTTTTATCAAATTCAATGGCATCTATTTCAAGAGTGGCACAAAAGTATCCCATACATAAAAATTTGTGGATTGTAGCATGTCCTCTATAGTGCCCATCACAAATGTCTCCATGTGCTTGTTCAAGGAGAGGAGGAACCTCATCTTGCATAACATAATGGAGTAAGGTACCTTCAACATTATGATAATATAGGATTTTATATTTAAATACATACTTAAAATCTTATTTTTGAATGCAAGTCTTTTTGTGGGAATCTATGTTAGGAGGATAATTTTGGTTTTTCAGAAATTGAATGATGTATTTATACCATGAGTTTTGTTGAATGGTGATGACCTTAATGTGGAAGACTAGTGAATCATGTGGTTGAATAGAGAATGGATATTTTATTATTTGGATAATAAAAGTGGGATAGGTAAGAACTTGGTGTAGATGAAAAATATATTCTGAAGAAGCAAGGGAATCAACAACAAAATTTTGATCTTGAGGGATAGGCTTGATGGTGAAATAAATGAAATCTTTGGTAATAGTAGTTATAATTTGATGATAAGAAATGAGGTTCTTGCTTTTTCATTGGTAATCACCATTTACTTGGTATAAAATGATCTATGAATCACCTAAAGCATGAAGATACTGGATATTTAAATAAAAATTAGCTATCATACCTAATATTAAATCTTCATATTTTACCAAGTTGTTAGTGACGTCAAATGTTAAGCAAAAAAGTTAAAAGGGTGATTTTTTCAAGAGTTGTTATTAAAATACAACCTACCCCAACTCCTTACAGGCATTTATCACCATTAAATTGAAGGGTCCAAGTATCCTCATGTAAATCAACATTAATTTTAGGAAGTTCTTTGATAACTACTTTTGGTTTAGTAGTATCAAGGAGAATAGTGGTTTAATCAAGATTACTTGCTTCAAGATCAGAAGTGAAGTTATGTAATTAATATTTAAGGGATATGGCTTGGTCGAGACCTTCAATATAGAGAATATTATCATCAATAATATTATCTTGAAGGTGGTCAGTAGTGGGCACATGATTTGTATCAAGTTGATCAGTAATGACTTGTCCTTTTATAATTTTTTTAGTAATAATTTGGAGATAAAATTCCATGAGAGGATCCATCCACTTGAAAATTCTATCTCTAAGAAGAAAGGCTTTAGAGAAGAATTAAGAGAGGGGATTGGAATGAATGATAACATAAGTGGTTTGATAAAGCATATAATGTCAAAGTTTTTTAGCTACAAAATATATGGCGAGGCAATCACATTCAAATTTTGTGTAACATTTCTCATAATTAATGAGGCCTCAGCTCATATAGTAGATGGCATACTCTCTTCAAGTATCATCTTATTGGGAAAGCATTGCCCAATTTGATATAGGTATGGAAAAGGTATATAGGATTAAAGGTCGATCATTTGAAGGAGGATGAAGAGTAGGTGGGTGAATCAATGATTATTTCATATTATCAAATGATTTTTGATAAAGGTCCATCCATTCTATAGAATTATCTTTCTTAAGAAGATAATTGATAGAGTGGATAATGGATATAGTAAGACATTTTGGGGATGAATCATCTAATTACCCCAAGTTTACCAAGATAAGTGTGAATATCTAGGATGGATTGAGGGATGGGCATGTTGATGATAGAGTTAATCTTGGTAGGGTCAACATCGATGCCATAGAGAGAGACTAAAAATCCTAACAGTTTGTTAGATGTGACATCAAAGACACATTTTTAAGGATTTAGTCTAACTTTATATTTAAGAAGATGGTCAAAGATGATGGCAAGATCATTAAGATGAGTCTTGTGATATTTATATTTAGTAATGATGTCATCAACATAGGTTTCTAATTTTTTTTGAATAAGACCATGAAAGATATGAGTCATTGTTCATTGATAAGTAGCTCTGGCATTTTTGAGTTAGAAGGGAATTTTAACATAACAATAGGTGCCCCATTATATGGTGAAAGTTGTCTTATGTTGGTCGTTGGGGGAAATGTGAATTTAGTTATATCCTAAAAAACCATCCATAAGAGAAAACACTCCATAACCAGCTGTGGAATCGACAATGACATCTATTGAAGGTAGAGGGAAATTGTCCTTGGGATAAGCAAGATTAAGATTACAAAAATCAATGCAAATGTGAATGACTATGGTAACTTTTTTATTAATAGGAAATATGTTAGAAAACCATTTAGAATAATCCACTAATTTGATAAACTTATCATTTATAATTTTGATAATTTATTTGTGACATAAGGTGGAAACTTTAGATGGAAATTTCCATTATTTTTTATGCATAGGTTTGTCATCGAGATAAGTGATGATATTGTGCACCATAATGCTAGAGTCAATACTAGGCATGTCCTTATAAGACCAAGTGAATAACTCACAATATTTATCAAAAAATAAGCTAAAATTATCATGTTCAATAGGTGTGAGTTCATGATAAATTGTAAGTGGTCAAGGACATGATGGAGTAGCATATTCAATGTGAGTAGTTTCTTCAATAAACATGGTATTTCCATCTTGGAAGTGGTATGGTGTATTAGGTAAAGAATAAATTGGATTATCTTTAGGATCAATGATAGAGATGAAGTTGTTGAAATAAGGGGCTTTATTTTTGAAATTCCTAAGTTTGTGATGTTATTGAGGAAGTTGAGGTTCTCAGGGATGAAGTAATTAAATAATAACTACATCTCTAGGCAAAGTGGTAAGAGGACCATAATACTCAACATCTACTTCAAGATCAAGAATTTGATTACCATGGTGATCATATTTAGAATGTATTTGATGGATGTCTATAACCTTGGCATCTAATGTAATCTTGGGAGTAGGAGGAGTAGATTGGTTAGATGGGATCAATGTATCATTATTTTCTTTGATAGGAGAAAAATTGGATGTAATGATGGGATTTATAGGTGGTAGAGAAGATGAAATGATTTCTATAGGTTCATAAGGTAGGATTTATTCTACCACCCAAGGAGTATCAAGAAGTGGATAATTAATAGGAGGTACATGAATTTCAGGTTAACAATAAATTGGATTAGCTTTAGGATCGATGATAGTGATGAAGTTTTTGAAATAACGGGATTTAATTTTGAAGTTCCTAAGTTTTTGATGTTGTCAAGGAAGTTGAGGTTCTCAGGCATGATGTAATTTAATAATAATTTCATCTCTAGGCAAAGTGGGAAGAGTACCATAATACTCAAAATCTAATTAAAGATCAATAATTTGATTACCATGGTGATCATATTTAGAATGTATTTGATGGATGTCTATAACCTTGGCATATAATGTAATCTTGGGAGTAGGAGGAGTAGATTGATTAGATGGGATCAATGTATCATTAGTTTCTTTGACAAGATAAAAATTGGATGCAATGATGGGATTTATAAGTGGTAGAGAAGATGAAATGATTTCTATAGGTTCATAAGGTAGGATTTATTCTACCACCCAAAGAGTATCAAGAAGTGGAGAATTAATAGGAGGTACATGACTTTTAGGTAAAGAATAAATTGGATTAGCTTTAGGATGATGATAGTGATGAAGTTGTTGAAATAAGGGGATTTATTTTTGAAGTTCCTAAGTTTGTGATGCTATCGAGGAAGTTGAGGTTCTTAGGCATGAAGTAATTCAAGAATAACTTCATCTCTAGGAAAAGTGGGAAGAGGACCATAATACTCAACATCTACTTCAAGATAGAGAATTTGATTACCATGGTGATCATATTTAGAATGTATTTGATGGATGTCTGTAGCATTGGCATCTAATGTAATCTTGGGAGTAGGAGGATTATAATGATTATATGGGATTAGTGTATCATTAGTTTCTTCGACAGGAGAAAAATAGGATGTAATGATTGGATTTACATGTGGTAGAGAAGATGAAATTATTTATATAGGTTCATAAGGTAGGATTTATTCTACCACCTAAGGAGTATCAAGAAGTGGATAATTAATAGGAGGTATATGACTTTCATGGGCTAATTCAAGATCCATGGAAATGGTTTGAACACCCTAGTTGAAAGCATGTATTAGAGATAAAGTTTTTTTATAATGTTGAACATCCAAGTCTTGAGATTGAGCTTGGTCCATGATGTAATTATCATCATAGGTTGGATAAATGGTACATTCTTGAGATTCAAGCGGAGTTTTAGAAGGTGAAATATTGAGATTACTAAATTTACGTGGAGACATGATTAAAATATTTTAGAATAATTTTTCCACTCTATAATCAATGCATGTGAAGGCATATTCTGGTAAAGAAGATTCTTGAGCATTAAATGGAGGGGGAAAATCAGTGATCTAATCAATGAGAGGAATAATGTAATCATGAGTTAATAAAGAATGAGGAAACCACTCCAATATATAAATAGGTAGTTTAGTAGTGTTTCAAGTATGTTGTAAGTCATTAGGTTCATCATCATATAAATCATCAAGAGTGAACTGCAAGTCTAGATTGATGTTGATGAAATCAAGTAAGGAAGCATTGTTGATGGTAGGAATGATAGGGATGTGATTTTGAGAATTTGGATTAGGAAGTTAAATTCTCCAAGGGTTGGGATTAGCTTCATGCTTATACCATTTTATGTTATGTAAGAATTTATTACATTTTTTACCAGAAGAAGTGATGATCCTCATTCTATGAGTCCAAGGGTGACCGAGGAGTATGTTATAAGATAAGGGAAAATCAAGGACCATAAGTTTAGTTTGAATAGTCTTGGGTCCAATTGTTAGGGGAGTCCAAATACAACCAAGTCGATTTTGATTATTTTTATCAAATCTATTATAGGTAAGGTGGGTTTTTTTTAGATGATCTTTATTATATCCAAGTTGTTGGATAGGCCACAAAGATGTCACATTAATATCAGACCCTTTTTTAACTAAAACTTTATGAATAAGGGTAGTATTAATGTCTATTTAAATGAATAGTGGTGGATCATTATCATAAAAAAGGATCTCATCATTAATCATGTCTTCTTCAAGAAATTCAATGGATGATTTGGAAGGACACACAGATTTGATGGTATGCATGTTGGTAGGTTGAGGATCAATAGGGGTTGTTTCTTCATCTATAGGATATAGATATTCAATTCATTGTAATTATTGCATAAGTAACTTACGATGATAAGATAAATTATGAACTAAATCCATAAGTGGAATCTTGTAAGGCATGGAGTTAAGTTGTTCAAGAAAATTTCAATGGGATTTAGAAGAAAAACTAGTGTGAGTTTTAGAAGGTAGATTTTGAAGGAATTGAAGTTATTGGGGCTTCAAAAGAAGGAAGTGGTTACTCATGAGCTTCCAAATTTTAATTAGTGGTTGTAGTATCTTTGAGAATTTTTCATCCAAATATGGTTTCTTAGGCTTGGTGACATGATCTTTGTGAGTTATCTTGTGATGATAATTGACCTTAGCTATGTTAACATATTAAGAATTATTTTAATGTTGGTCATAGTTGGCATCAATGGCACAAACATCCTTGATATTTTGTTGATTATTTTGGTTATTAGAGGAATAATATTTGTAAGCTTGTCATTTTTGAGAATTAGTGGTGTACTCTTGAAGACAAAGTTGGATCATGGATTCATGACTGAAGGAATCACCAAGCATGTAGGAGATAAAAAAATTAGTTATCCCTTGACAAGTTTCATGGGAATGACCAATGTTGACATGGAACCAAAAAAATTGGTTAGAGTCATACCATTTAGGAGGATTATTAGGATAAGTAAAGGGTTTAGAGGGCAGTAAGAATTGTTTCATTTGTTGTACAGTTAATGGAATGTGAGAAGATGGGGGAGTGTCAGCTTTGGCAACTCTTGGTTTGGTTTGAGGAGTAGTATCAATGATAGCATTAGTATAAGTTTGAAAATATATTTTAATAAATTTAGGATTAGGTTCAAATTACTTCATGAGGAAGTCTTAACGTTTGGCTTGATCAAAATCTTCATTAAGTGTTTGAGGAGTAAAAGTTCAAACCTTATATTAAAGTGAAAGAACTAAAGCCGTTATAAAGATTTTAAACAAATTTTAAACAAACATGTTATGGTCAACTTTATGGGTCATAGATTTCCATCTTTTGATAAAATCATGAGTTGATTTGGTGGGAGATTGCTTAGCATTGATGAAATGGCTAAGGCAATTTTTAAGAAGATCATTATGTTAAAAGTCTTTGACTAAAAGATTAACTAAATCCTCAAGTTAACAAATGGAATGTTGGGGAAGTTAGTTATACCATTATAATACATCACCAATGAAGGTTTTAAAAGTTTATTTATGGTGAAAGTATTAGTTTGGATCTACTCTTTATAAATATTTCCAAAGGCTTTGAGAAAGGATGCAAGATTTTTAGTCCCATCATATTTGATAGTTGGAGATATATTACTAATATCAATTGATATGATGAAATGTGATAAAGGCTCATTTTGAGTATTTTAAAGCATTTTTTTATTCATTATAGATTTAGGAATAACATTTATTAAGGCATCTATAAAAGGTGGATGAATAAAATTTGGATTGGCTTGAGAATTGAGAGTTGGAGGCTGCTTAGCCATATTGATCAAATGATGTTGAAATTTCATTATTTGAGAGTTGTTAGAAGTTTGCATTATATTCATTTGTTATATGACTTGTGTAAGAAGTTGATTCATATAAATTAGTGGGTTGGTGTTTTTAGCATAACTCCTCAAATTGGTATTAGGGGGAGGGTTATTATAAGGTGGATTACAAATGATATTGTTGGATAGACTTGTGTCAATTGATCCCACATTATGTTGAAAACCTTGAAGATGAGAATTGTATTTATAGGTACAAAAAGGATTAGATCCACCTACTTCATCTTGAGGTGTTATTTTAACCATGTTACAATCCAAAAATGAAGTAGGGGAAGAGGTGCTCTAAGAGTGAGGGTTCTTTTGAATATCCCATATAGTGTCTAAATGGATTCAGGTTATCCAAGAAGATTATAATAGGGGACTTCATGATGATTTAAAGAAATGAATAAAATGATTAAGAAAATAAAAACAAAGAACTAAGTTGGATTTAAGGTCAAAAATAAGAGTATAGGTTGACTAGGTCGATTGAGTACTGCAAACTCAAAAAAACATAGTCTGATAAAGATACAAGGTTAACCAAGTTGACTTAGTACTATAACTTGATTGGTAAAATGGATACAAAATTGACCAAGTTGACTTAGTACTGTAACCTAACTGGTAAAATGGATACATAATCGATTAGGTTGACTTAGTACTATAGGCAGAAAAAAGACAATTTGTAAGACATTATGTCAAATAGAATGATATTGTACTAAAAATAGGAGATATTTTTGCAATGTAAATGAAACCAAAAGTGAAATCAAACACATAATAAATTAGAGTAATGAGAATGATCCATTTAAGGCACACAACCTAAAACCTTGCACCAATGCTGGCTAATACAATGCTTTAAAATATAACATACAATGAGCAAAGAGCAAGAAGTCAACTAAAAAGTAAATGCTAGATAAGTGGTCATCTTGAATGTTGTTAAAATATTATAAAGTGTTTCTTTAATTGTGATAGGGAAGTTGGATTAAAGTAGGGAACTAGAAAGCAATCTATGGATGGTTTTAGGATGTTTAGACTAAAAAAGATCTATGTTGGCAATGATACTAGATTGGTATTGGGATTTACCCCATCAATGCACAATCATATGGAAATAAGGCTATCAGGCACTTTGCCAATATATACCATTAATCATGTATTTATACTTAGCTAGAAAACTAAGTTAGTTTCCCCCTTAGTGATGAAATCCAAGTAGATGGGCCTTGGGTAGATAAATGTTTAAATGCATTTTGAAATTATGTGATTTAGTAGTATGTGAAAGAAAGAGAAAAATAGTGCAACTAAGTGGTATATTAAAAAACTAACTAATTAAACTATGTGAGCTACTCTAAGCATGCAAAAAGCTAAAAATTAAAGTATGAACTAATTACAAGCATATAGTTATTAATTACCAATTTATGCATGGTATAGAGTTAGTTCATATAACACTATATACAAACATTATAGAACAGAGTAAACAAGGTCACTACTATACTATATAATTAAAAGTCATTAAGAACTAAGTCGACTAGGTTGACCTAGTCTTTCAAATAGAAGACAGACTATAGAACTAGGTTGACCAAGTCGACCTATTTTGATGTAGGATTACAATTTTGAAGATTGAAAACTTGTGCAAAATAGAACTATAATGAATAACTAAATTGAAAGAGAGATAATGAAAGTAACCTTGGTGGGTTGGGAGATGATGACTATAAATTTTCTTTTAAGTGCCTTGAATGCTTGCTTGTAATTTCTTCCAACTATGTCAACTGGGTCAACCTAGTTCTATTATTTCATGTCTATTGAATCTTGTTAAGATGATTGAGTTGACTTGGTTGAGCTGATTTGTTATCTGGAAGCTATCTGGAATACTAAGTTGACTTGTATGACTTAGTTTATTGTTATAGAGCTAAATAAGAGACTAAGTTGACATATTCAACATAATCTATTGTCTAGAACTAAATAAGAGTACTATGTCAACCTATTTGATCTAGTAATGTGTATCTAATGAAGACCTACATAGAAATATTAGAGTCATTTTGATGTGACTATGTGTTAAACCTACATACATAAGTTAGAAATTATATAGGCTTGGTCGACCTAGTATCACAAATATAAAAATATATAAAAATTAAAAAATATATAAAATATGAAAGAAAACTTGTAAGGGTTAGATTTATATAGGGTTCACCAAAATACATGCAATCATAAATATATTAGATCCACAAATCAATCCTAGCTCGAAGAAGATAAATCCTACTTACACTTCCAATTGGGGATACATTAGATAATCGAGAACATGACCAATATGGATACACTAGACCTAATGAGGGGATCTCTTATCAAAATAATATCACTGAGGAGGGTTATAAAACTTCCAATTAAGAAAAACTATGTAATAACCCTAACTAGGTCTTATGTTTTTATATTCACTATACTAATAACAAGTAAAGCAAAAAAATCTAATCTAGTGCTTACCAAAACATGTGGCACAAAGTGGGAGTTAGTAAACAATAAAAGTAAACATGCATAAGAGAATTTTAATTAAGCATGTATAGGTAAGACCCTAATGCATGGAGAGGAAGAAAAAATATTATTCAAAAGCCATTACTTATGCTACTTCTATCTATTAAAGAGAGAAGCAAAGTTAGAGATACTTACTTAAAAGTTGAACCCATCAAGACTTAATCTCTCCCTTAGCCAAATGTTCTTTGCAAGAGGTTTATGTGGTTTATAAGGATCACTAAGAAAGGCCAAAGCATCCAAGACTTCCAAAAGACTAGATTCTTTTCCAAGTAAAAACCCTAAGTTAAAACTCCTCAAGTAGAATGGTGGAAGAGTAGATTGTAAAAAAACACAAATGAATAATAACTCTTATCTATCTATAAATAATGGTAGAATTAATATGTTTATATAGGTAAATCTAAATCTAAACCCTTTTTAAAATTTTGGCCAACATGGTCGACCTAGTATCGTTATTGACAAAAACTTACTAGGTCATCGACTAGGTCAGCCAGGAGCTGACCTAGACCCTAAATAAGTTTTGCCAATAAGAGTACAAGGTTGACATAGCTGACATAGTCATGTAAACTATCAAAAGGGGTTTTAGGTTAGAAAGTAAATGACTGGAGGGGTGTCCAAAAGAGGAGACAAAGCTTAGGGGGATGTATTTAGGGACTGGTTGGATTGGTAATACGTAGCAATAAGGGACAACAATCCTAAAAAGCACAAATGGTTTGCCTCCCCATTTCCTAGTGCATCCCTTAAGGCATGTACTTAGAGAGATTGAGACTCAAGTGGTTCATGCAAGATAGAAAGCATTAGTAATTGATAAAGTGTGAAAATATTATGTGTATACATTTACAACCTTGACTCTAAGTCTTTCCTTTTGATACACCACTTCGATATTGTCTACTCTAACAAATACATTAGCTACCATCTCAACCAAAAACATTCTTACTACAAAGGAAAGGCAACTGTTAAATAAAGTAGTGTCCTCCCTTTCTTCTTCAACTACTATTGTAGATTTTTATATGGCCAATTTTTCATCCACTAGCTCAATTATTGCACATCTTTCTCCATTTGAGTCCTTGTAAAGATATTCAAATAAACCTAGTCATTTTATCCTCATTCTCAACTTGAGTAGACTAGGTAGAAAGTTTCTAAATCTTTAGATTCTTTGATTCATTCATCCACTACCTCAATAATGACCAAACCTTAGGACCCTATGAAGAATGTTCATTTTGAATATATGGTCACGATCTCCATTTTCAATCCTTTAGCTCTATCATGGTCATCCACTTAGTTGGATTTATCCATATCCCTATCCATTATAATTGAATCCTCCATAAAGACTGCCAAAATAATTTTAGGGCAGATAATATATGTAGTAGAAATTATACCCTGAAGGATTACTTCATATTGTATAATAATCACTCCATTTTCTCAAATCTATTGGGTTTGAAGCCACTATTCACAAGTACTATTCAAGGGAACTATTCATAGATGAGGTAGACATGTTGACTAGGTAGATGAGGTGGATCTTATGTGATGTGGCATGTAGATGTGGCATGCAAGTGATGTGTCAAAAAGGTGATGTGGTAGTGGGGACTATGGTAGGTCCCAAGTGTCATCATGTTGATGTGACAAGTGTGGGCTATAACACTCCACTTGAAGACATGGGTCTTGTCCTTAGTGTGTCACATGGACTTGTCTTGGAGTGTATGATTGCACGGTCATGATGTGGGATGCCATGTTTGGTGGACCTATGAGTCACATGTGTGAAGAAGTCAAAAAGGAGATTGGATTCCCTTTTATACACATAAGAATGAGACAAAATGATTCCTATTATATATTTCCCTCACATGGGTGAATAGGGTGAAATTCTATGAGTCACATGGAGTGACTTGATCTTGTCTAAAGTAGTGGACCTACTTTGTTGACCTTGTACATGGAGATAAGAATCTTTCACTATTGGTCATTGTTCATCACTCAAGTGGGGCACATTTTTCTCTAAGGCACATGGGATGCCTTGTGACTTATGCACATGGGTACATGTGAGGCTCTAGTGTTTACTATTGAGCCCATGTGGAATATGGTGACACATTTTATCTCTCCTCTCTTTTTTTATTATTATAAAATGCTATTAAATCATTATGTGCTTATTTGTAATGGTTATCTCATTTAGGGTTCCTTTGGTGGATCAATCCAATTAGTGGATCATGTGAGGATCCTTGTAAGCTTATGCTTGCATGATAGGAGGTTAGAGTTTGTAAGGCTTGTTACACCAATATGTGTTCCTATAGTGGCATCTGGGGGATAATTTTGTGTAATGGTGTGTGTTATCATTTAATTATTTTAGAGATGATATTGTAAAAAAACTTAATATCTACTTCTCATTTATTTATTTATTTGGGCCGTAATTATTTAATAACTATGATGATGAATTATAATTTTGTTGTAGTAGTTTTATTTACTTTAAAATAAAAGAATTTAATTGTATATTTACTATGGAACTTATTACATCATCAAGAGAATTGTAATGGTATAATAATTTTAGCATTTAATTATTTAAAATCTAACAATAAAAAATAAAACAATTTAATTGTTTCAAAGCGGACATAATTAAATTTTAAAAGACAAATGATGGTTAAAAAATAAAAAATATATAAATACAAACAAATTCAAACCAAAAAAATAAACAAAAATGTAAAGTGAGAGAAATAAAAATTAAATAAGAGTAAAAAAATATTTTAAATTTCATTATGTATGGCGCAGAGAAACTACATTTTTTTGACTTTTAACATTTAAAGATTATTTCTTTTCTCATTGTTTTTCCTATACAACTACCCTCATTACTTATAGTGTGAAATTAATTTTCACTTGACATGTTACATTATATTACAACATCATAATTAATAAATAAATAATCATATTATTACATTATATTTATTATCACATCATATTTATTAATAATCATAACAATGAAATTAAAAAATAATTATTATTATAATTAATTTATAAAAAATATATAGAGTGTACTACATCATATTTATAAATAATCATATCATAACAATGAATTGTAAAAATAAATTATCATAAAAGAATTATCACATCAAAAAAAATATCATCACATGATAATAAATAATATATAGATAATCATAACTAATTTATAGGTAATATATAGATTTTACCACATCATATTTATAAATAATCATAGCAATAAAATTATAATTTATAGGTAATATATATATTTTACCATATCATATTTATAAATAATCATAACAATAAAATTGTTATTTATAGGTAATTACACCATATTTCCTACAATGGCAATTTGAACATGGAGAGGTGTGAAGAATTTTAATTATATATTTACTATGCTAAATATATAAATTATATTTATTATTATATATCTACCACTTATGTTATATTAATGTTTTACCTTTTTTCCTTATTAATTGAGAAATATTGGATTTAATATCCAAAAAAATGAAATGTTTGATTTCTATGGATATCAAGAACTTTTCATATATTAATGATATTATCCCTTTAATTTTTAAAAGGATAAATATTTGACATTAAAAATGAGATGAAAATATAAAATTAATAACAATTAAAACTAAAGAATCATATTTATAAATAATCATAACAATAAAATTTTAAAAAATAATTATCATAAAAAATGTCACCACATGATAATAAATAAATATAGATAATCATAATTAATTTATATGTAATATATAAATTTTAAATATAATTTAAATTTTTGCAAAGAAACCTTAATTCAAAAACCCTAACCCTAGATGCTCTTAGGGTTTGTATCCTTTTTTTCCTAATTTCATTAGATGATTTCATTTTTTAGAGTTCATATATTATATTTTAGTATCTCTATTCCAATTTGTTTAGTATATGTCATCTCAAAAATATATCTCTCTTCCATTAAGAAAAAGTGTTAGACTAGGTGGTAATCCTATAGAGCATATTCAGATTCCTGCTATCTGAACCTATAACATGGATAAGGGACTATCAAAACTTTGGATATGCATCCTTCACACCCTAATTATGTGGATTTCAATGATAATGCATCTGAAGATGAAAAATAAACAAAGAAAAAGATGATATACATATTGAGAATTAGGACACTCTCCCTCTACTTAATAAAGATGATATAATTATAAACAAAAATGAGGTATTACAGAGCTTCAAATATATAATTTATAAATATCCCCTTGATCATGCACAAATCATATAATCCATATTGAAAATCATGAATAAAACAAACAATGGTCAACTCCCCTAGTTAATAATTATGTTACACCTCTAATGGGGCTAACTCACCAACTCATCAAACACAACCTAAAATTGTAATTCAACAACCATCAATGACACCTAAACCTCTTATGGCTAGTTCCTCCACTCTAAATGTATAATCCCTTATGCATGAGATTCATACTCTACAATCTAAGGTGTTACATATCAAGAAGGGAACCACTAGACCATCACATTCCTTGGATTCTAACATTCTCTTACATACACCTTTGGCACATCACATAGCAACAACTCCCTTTCCATCCAATTTATTGCCACATAAGCTTACATTATATGGTGACAAGGGTGACCCAGATCATTATCTCAAATATTTTTAGGTAGCATGCTTGGACTATGTGTCTAATGATTAGCTTCTCATGAATTTATTTCCACACAATTTAAAGTATTATGCACTACAATGGTTTTATAATTTACCAAATCAATATATCAAGACATTAAATCCTTTAGCAAACATGTTTTTACACATTTATCTATCAACACTAATAATAATATATCATATGCATAAGTGGCAAAATTAAATCAAAAGTTGAATGAGCCTATTGTAGATTATATCTTATAATACAAGATAATATTAGCCAAATTGACTAACCCCCTAGCTGATAGAGAGCTTCAGGACATATTTAAACAAAGTCTCTTATTAGCATTACACGAAGCTATCTTGTTCAAGAAGTTTCCTACATTTATTGATTTATGACACAGTCAAAAAAAGAGAGGTTAAGCTCTTATCAAATGGGAAAAATTAAGTATACAAATAGATTAGATTCAAATTTTAAGATTTCAAACAAACCTCCATACAATGTAAGGGACATAGAGATCAAGAGTGATCAAAAGGCCACAGTCAATGTAGCTTCTGAGCCATCTCCTAAATTGGTTTTATCTTTTCCTCACTACAGAGTCTTCACTAACCTTTTAGAGTCACCATAAAGGGTTTTAAAATATATCTTATAATGCAATTTAATATCTCTCTTCCTCATTAAAGAGGTTGATATGACACAACATCTTCCAAATAACTATGATTCAGATACATTTTGTGAGTATCACAAGGCTCCAAGCCACACAACAAACATATGCATAAGACTAAAGCACAAGATACAAGATCTCATTGAGGATAATATTATTGATATGGGCACACCATAGAGGCACCAAAAGAATAGAAAATAGAGGATAAGTCACTGAATATATTTTAATACCCTTTCTCAAAACACACAATGAATGAGGTAGGGGGCACATCAGATGTCCATTATACATATCAAACACATCCACCACCAGTTTCATATCACATAGTTATAGAGGAAGTACATCCATTACATAAAATTATTAGCATGTACCATACTATAGTACCACCTTGACCACTTATCACATTTTTATAGGAGGAGATTGTGGATGATGATATAGATCTCCATGCATTCTTTATACAAGCATACATAGATCATCATCCTATCTAGAGTGTTATGGTTGACAATGGGTCAAGCGTTACCATGTGCACTATGACACTCTTATATCATTTGGGATATAGAAAGTGGGATATATTCCCCATAGATATAATCATTAGTGGTTTTAGTGGCCACATTCATAGCTCCATGGGGAGATTGTGTTTCCATTACATGTTCAACCAACACACATAGCCACTCGATTCCTAATAGTACCTAGTGCTAGTGTATTCAATATATTATTGGGTAGGCCATGGTTATGATATCTCTGAGCCATCCCATCTATAATACACCAATGCTTTAATTATATACATGAAAATCAAGTGGTCAAAGTTGAGGGTGTCCCATATGAATATCATCTACCCATCCCACAGGTATTTCTAATGCAGTTACTAGTTATAGTTCTAATATAAACACTAGTTACAATTATAACACCCTTACCAGATATTGCATGGTCACCAATTATAGATAAGATTATATTTATTATGCATACATCATAGAGTTCAGTATATCCACTAGTGCAAGCAGGTCTAATCCTAAAGTATTGACATGTATGCATACTCTCTTATGGAGACCACTATTAGAGAGACCCTTGTGTTAGATATATGTTACATGTTCTATAGGACCTTCCTCTAATCATATTATGTTGAGATCAATATTATTGGGTTCTAGGGGTTCTTTGCATAGGGCACCTATATCACCTATAACTTCTTCTTCTACTAGATGGGTTATTAAGACCTCTACATTTCACAAGGCATCATAGTCAATGCCACATATTTATATCACCCTTACACAGGTAGACATAGATTACTCTGCACAGTAGATTATGGGATCATAGTTGTCTTTTCACACATCATGTATAATCATAGTTCCCTTATTCAACATAGATCATGGTGATAGTGAGTCTCTCATGAGACTCATTGGTTAGTATGGTTCATACCCTCTTGTACATATCCTCTTCTCTCTTGCTCCTTGTACATAGTTTATTTTAGCTTAATTGTACATAGATTATATTTTCAAAAATACAAAAACAATATAACATGTCAAAACATTAAAATATTACTCAAAAAACACAAAATTTATAGATTGTATGCATTGTTATGTTTACATTTCTTACACATTCCAGATATTACATATGTTAGCTATCTTAGTATAGTTGGTTATATCATTCATACATGTTTCACTTATTCTTATCGAGTGCTTGTTGACTATATACAAGACTCCAGTCCACTACAATGATCCAAAATTGCTATCATCTACCCACTAGGGGCATATACACCAATCCAAGTTTATTCATTTGCTACATCTACCCATTTTTGGGCATCTCATACATAGTTGATATTACCAGGTTCTATCCTTATATTCTATACATTCTAGTTTATGCATTGATATATCTTGATATTGATCATTTCTACTCATGCTCAAATTTTTTTTTAATTATCACTATTTTAGACTTAGCATATGTACATCATAGCATTTACCTAATTTTGTACTACATAATTGTACATGCTTTCATTTCTAGATTTCCTAGTTTAGACTTGATTATGTTTCCCATGCTTCTTCTATTTGAGGACATTTGAATATGTTATTGATCTTTGGATCTACATCACTTATATTAATGTATGATTTAGACATGTGCCCATGTCCCTTGTGTGTGTTTTCTTGATTGTATATGTGGAAATTTAACATGTCCTTCTATGTGGATCTAAAATTAATTGCTTGTTGCTTGCGTATGTGGACATTTAAACATGTCCTTGTATGTCTTATATGCTCATATTTAGTGACATGTGCCCATGTCCCTTGTATTTTGGCCCTTTGAATTAATTTTGTATACCTCATGTGTTTTGTATGTATTCTTTCTTGTATGCATCTTCACCATGGCACTTATCTTTGCTTCTTACACATGCCACTTTTCGATGCCATGAGGATTCTCATGCATCTGCCATTCCTACTTAGGTGTTGTGATGGACATCATGCCCCATAACCATAGGTATCTACTCATATTTATTGTTATACACATTGATCACATCTATTTTGACACCCTTGTGCAATGCTAGATACAACATGCATCTTGCATTACATACTTATGATCAAATTCTTTTACAATTTGATGTTATATTTGAAAATTATATTAGAATATCATGTAGTTATAATATATGATTTGACTCACATATTTTGTATAGATATTTTATTTTGAGGATAGTTCTTATACAAGTTCCACAAGTACCCTCAAAAGAGGGGACATTCATAGGGGTTTGTCACAAAGATCAGGATCCTACATTGTTATTCATAGATTATTATCATCACATAGGCTCAATTTTAGGAAATCAAATAATTTCAAACACACAAAAAATAATTTAGTCACCCAAATTTTAGACTAGATAGACATTAGCACCTAGATTGAGACACTAACACCACAAGGCACTACTATCCACTACATGGAACTACTTCAGGGCAGTCTAGATTAGCAAGAACATTACACCAAGTACAAGACAAATTATGCATAGATATAGTGATGCAGGAACATCTACATATATCTTGGCAAGACGTGGTTACATTGGGATGATTGAATTAAAATTCTTGTTTCCCTCCAAATTGTGTTTAGATTTCAAACTTTTACCTTGAGAGTAAATGTAATTGTCAAAAGTGAAAAGTGAAAAGGTAAAATTAGGTAAGAGAATCTCCATGTTGGAAGCCAATCTTGACTTAAAGAGAAAATAAGTGGAGTAGTTGAAATATTTCAATCATAAGATATTAATCTTCTCCAAATTGGTATATTTTTACAAATTAAAAACTGTGTTTTGTCTTGAGCCCAAGATTGGCCGTAGAAGTTAGAGAGGAGGTTTTTAAGAACAAAATATAGAAAAAAAGAAAAATTAATTCAAGAGGATGAGAGGGACATAGAGGAGAGGAAGGACAGAGAGGAAATGACCTCTCATTCAAGGGAAGAGATGTAAGAAGAGGAGATGATCTCAAAGGATATAAAATGAAGGAGATTAAGAAGTTACAGAGATATAGAGATCAGATTAAGACATGGATACAGTCCAGTGAAATTCAGGATAAGAAATGGGTGCCAGCCGCAAACTCCAGGGCGAGATCGATAGAGTATTGAAATAAAAAGTGTAGGAAGGCGTCGACATTTTTGACAGTATTTAGAATAAGGTGTATGACATGGAAAATGCAAACCAGAAGGAGAAATTTGAAGCAGATCTAGATAAGGTTTCAAAATTCAAGAGAGGAAATGAGTTTATTGAGATGAGATGTGGGTGTACATGTATAAAGTATGGGGATGCAGTTGGCAGATTAAGAATATATCACGAGGGAGATTTTAAGGTCCTCTGTGAATGCTCGCTTGGTTGTGATGCAGGTGAATTAAGTCCATCTACATTTGATTAGTGCATGTTAGGCACGTAAATGCAAGAAAGTGGAAAAACAATATTTGGATTATTATTGATGGTGAGAAAGTTCCTCTGTCAAAACAATGTTCCTTAAATATGACAGTAAGGTATCGAGGAATGGCAGAGGTCACCAGAAAGGTCACAATAAACAATCTTATCACCATGATGAATTTATTCATTGCAGTAAATGCAATAAAGAATGGAGATTCAAGCTAAGAAACAAAGGGGGAATGCCATATATATCATGATGCCTATAGAAACCTGAATTGGGAGTGTGTAGATCTACCTTATGACAAAATCACTTGCAAAGAGGAGGAAGAGAGAGTGAGCCACAAATCACACAGAGGATACCCTAATTTTGTAGCTTGTGAAGGATGCACTTCTTGCATGTACTTGATGCACTTCTTGCATGTGCTTTGGTTGTAGCATGTGTCACTTTTTTTATTGTACTTGTTAGACGTGTGTTGACTGCACGTCAAATGCAAAAGCGTAATGGATAATTCTCTTTCTTTTTTCCTATTAGTGTGTAGATAAGAAAGTTTAACCCTATTTGTAGTCATATAAGATCAACACATCATTTATTTGATCTAGTGCATTCAAATTTGCCATTTCTCAAAGCTTTTCAGAAATCTACGGACTCTGCAGGTTCATATCTATGGACTCTGTAGAGTCATGTTTTTTTTTTATAATTTTTTTTATGTAAGGGACGTATGTGTCTAGTTGAAGGGATTTGAAATTGAGTCCCTGGTTGTAGTCTAAGGATAGTTTCATCATATAGTCATAGGTTTGATAGTTATGTTTAGATTTTGTGTAGATACACTCATTTTTACTCAGATTCATATTGGTTGCTTAGATTAGGGGCATCATGTACAACATGATACTCCCACATTTAGTTCAAATACATAGATATAATTATTACATACTCAATCCTTAATTAGTATACTTAGATATCAGATTGGGGGAATGTGTGTGAAACATATTTTCCATATACTCAGTTACACACAAGTTGATTAGATGGATTGGTAAACTCCATGTCATTTTCTATGTAATATACACTTGTTCTCATACTCTAGGTTATCACCAATTTTATGCCTTACTCCATTTATAGTGGTTGGCATTCTTAAATGGTCTAGAGCCACCTAATATACCTAAGTGGCCATAGAGTTGACATACATAGTTAAATATACCCAGTTAGATACTTTCAACACTTTACACAGTTTAGTTTTAGATAGATATACTTCACATGGGTGGGTAATTATGGAGTCGAGCCACCTAATATACCTAAGTGGCCATAGAGTTGACATACATAGTTAAATATACCTAGTTAGATACTTTCAACACTTTGCACAGTTTAGTTTTAGATAGATATACTTCACATGGGTGGGTAATTATGGAGTCTTATCCTACTTGATTTCTTGCACCATCCACATGAGAGGGTTATACACACAATCTTATGTAATATATTCATAGGTCATGACATACTAAGAGGGGTGAGAAATGATGAAATCAAAACTAGATTGAGTTTTTGAGCCACCCACATATGAGGATTGAGTAAGTTATTAGTTTAGTCCAAGAAATTCAATGATTTGATCACTATGTACATGTACACACACAAATTTCCACCAAGTTCATCTATTAGTTCATGTACCCAATGAGGTGTATTTTTTTATTTCCTCTTTCCTATTTCTTTACTTATTTTTACTCAATCACTTTATTCAACATATTCTTTCAATTTTGATAATTTCTTAAGGACTAATTTTTTCACATTTCATTGCAGTTCATTACTTTGGATCATGTTTCTAATATGCAGACCTAGCTTCACATACTTAGACTCAACTACATGGGCTTTATGTCCTAGGTAAGTCCAGGTACGCTTCTTTTTCTTTTATACTATTCATTTTTCTTTAATACATTTCTAGCATAAAGTGGGGGGGCAAATGTAATCACCTAAAAGTGGTATTTGGATGCTAAGAGTGTTGCTTGAGAGAGTATATTCCTAAATTATCTATAGACCTATCCTATATCCTTTATCACACTTTTCCATCCATTATTAATACCATAAACATCTCTAATCAACTCAAACATAGTCCTAGAACTGTATTCCTAGATACTAACCCATTGTGCCCAACAGTCTACCAGCTAGACACTAGCACCACATTAAGGACACTAGAACCATATGGCACTAGTATCCCTAACTTGGTGCTAGTGTCACTTTCCCTAACACTCTTGAATTACTTTATTTTCAAATGTATTCCCATCCCAAGGTTGGCCTAAGTACATTTTATTATCTACACAAGCTATAGATCACTAAAAATACAAGACTATCCTCTATCCACTATATGGAAAATAGATGCAAAACACTTATTTAAATAAGAATAAGTTGATAAAAAACAAGGTTATTTATCCCTATTATACCTTAATATTTCATAATACCATCTACCTCTCTAATCCCATTTTTCAAATATTTATAATCTCAAGCACACTCAAGGCATTCAATACCACTATCATTCTAGTATTCACTTGCACTTGCACCAATCATTAGGTGAGAGAACTATATTAGGGTTGATCCCTCCTTAAAATATTGGTATGTAGGCAAATATATTCATAACTGGGTGTTGAGTATGTCCAACATATCCTACTAATGAACACACATTTTCATCTCATGCCATACTTGTAAGTAGGATTAAGGTTTGAAACTTAAATTAGCTATTACATGCACACCATAAAGTTTTAAATTTCATGCATGTAGGAAGAGAACCTATAAACACATGCACAAGTGATCCCAAAAAATAGGAAAAGTCATTCAAAGAGGACACTAGTGCCATTTTTAGGACACTAGAGCCACATGGTTCTATTATCTAGGTGGGGTGCTACTATCTAGTGAATTACTATAAACCCTATTGATGACACTCAAACCTATCCATAACCCATTTTTTAACACCCAGATCTTTTGTGATAGTCATTTTTAATATAAGTTTCTATTTGCACATATTTATTATTATTTTTAGAAATTCAAAGAAAGTTAAAATATATAACAAATCAATGGCTATTTATTTCATATTATTTCATTGACTTAGACAACTTAACCCTTTAATCTAACTTAGAATTGACATAACTAAAAACCTAAAATGTTAAATCACCATGTCATTAAGTAATTTGAAACCAAGTTTACAAGGGCTAGTAATAGGTTTGAAATCTATCATATAAACCCTAGATAACAAGTCATAAGCATATTTAGATTGAAAAATAGAAATTTTATCTTTTTATTGCTAGATTTGAATGCCTTAAAATAATGTAAGAGACCCAAATCAGTTATTTCAATGGTATTCTTCAAAGTGTTTTTAGTACAAAAATCCACTAAAATGTTACTGTCATTTATGATTAATCATCAACATATAAAACAATGATAAATATGCCATTTGGAGTGTTTTTTACAAAAATATTAGGATCATTATAACTATGAGTAAAGCCTTGAGCTATGAAAAATTAATAGATTTTAGAGTATCATTCTCTATGAGATTATTTCAAACCATGTATAGTTTTGTTTAACTTGCAAACAAGTTATTCATTGCTTTTCTTATTAAAATTAGGGGGTTGAGACGTAAATTTCTTCACGCAAGTGACCATTTAATAAAGCACTCTTAACATCCATTTGATAAATAGGTCAATGCATGTGAGAAGTTAAAGATAAAACAACTTTAATTGTGGGCACCTTGGCAACAGATGTAAAAGTTTTATTATAGTCAATTCCTTCAATTTGAGAAAAACATCTAGCAACTAGTCTAGTTTTATATTTTTCAACTTGATTATTAGAATTGAACGTAGTTTTAAACAAATATTTACAACTTACCAAATGATGTCCTTTAGGGAGAGGGACTAAGTCCCAAGTATTAATGGAAATCAAAGAGTTGTATTCATCATGCATTACTTTTTACCAATGAGGGTGACCTTGAGCTTCTTTTAGTGTTGTAGGATCATTACTATTCATAAGTTTAGACACCAAAGCATAATTACAAAATTATTGTCTAGTTTTATGAGTATCATTAAGATCTACATCAATTATAGAAGCTTCTATAGTAATCTTGGCCTAATTAGGCATAGCTTTAGGTGGAACAAGACTAGAAAAAGTAGAACTAACTTTAGGAACAACATCATTGTGCACCATGTCATTCTAATCATTACTTGATTTAAAAATAAAAGAAGTATAAATTATATCAAGAGAACCTGAATTGGATGCACAATCAAGTACACCATTTTTAGCAATTTTAACATCCCTTTTAATCTTTATTTTGTTATTTTGAGGATCATACACCCTATACCATTTATATGATTCATCATAACCAACAAATATAAAAGTGTTTGCTTTAGAATCTAAATTATTTCATTTTTCTATGGGAATATGAACAAATGCATCCCAACCAAAAACATGTAAATGCTTTAAATTAAGTTTTATACCACTACAAGCTTCTTCAAGGGTGATATTTAAAATAACTTTAGTGGGTTCCTATTAATTAGATAGACAACATAATACATAGCTTCAACCAAAAATTTATAATCATATTTTTAGTATAAAACATACAGTTAGCCATTTCAATGATAATCTTATGTTTATGTTCAACAACACCATTTTGTTCAGGTGTGTAAGAAATAATTTTCTCATGTTTAATACCATGTTGCTTATATCATGAAATAAAATCATTGTTAACATATTTAGTTCCATTGTCAATTTGTAATATGAGTAAAGAACAATGAAATCATTTTTCAACAAAGGCATGAAATTCAATAAAAATGTCTAAAACTTGATCTTTAGTTTTCAAGAAGTAAATCCAAACTTTCATAGTGAAATCATCAATAAAAGTTAAAGCATACTTTACACTATTAATAGAATGAGATTGCATAGGGCCTAAGAGATAACTAAGAATTAGATGAAGTTTTTAATTAGCATGCCAAGACTTATTCTTAAGAAAATATTATCTATGAATTTTACCAGCCATACAACCACTACAAACAAAATCAGTGGGAGGAATTTTAGGCAAACCTTGCACCCTATTATGTTTATATTCATATAGCTAGAGTTACACCGAGAGCCAAACACACAGATAATAAAAAATAATAATATTCAACTGCACACTATGTATTATTAATGGTGTATATCAAACCATACAATAATATTACAAATATTTAGGAAATCTATTTCCTATAAATGGAAAGATACAATCTCCATAAATATCTCTTACATCTCCCTATTATAACTCAAATGAAATCCTGACTAACCAACCCACTAAATATAAATATATTTTGATTAACAATATATTTGTTAAACTAAATAAAACTAACCACAAGTTATTAACATAATATTGTTATAACATAATATTTAAATTATTACATTAATAATGTTTACACACCTCAACATTCACCCCCTTATGAAAATTATTAATCCTAGTCTACACCCCTTTAATGTGAGTATGGAGAGAATATACATCTTTAAAAATAGGTTCGAATAGAATCATATGCCAATGCATACTTTTAGATTTGCATACTACTGTTTGAATCTTTTTATTTAGATCTTATTGTACATGACCACTACTATGAGAAGGAATGCGTATCACATTTTATCCATTTGATTGAAATAGATGTGTCATTTATTGATCATCTCCACCAAGAAGTAAGGCAATCAAAGGATCTCTATAGTTAATATATTTTTATAGTTAGTTGCCCTCCTATACAATTATTTGTCACATTCCATTATATCTACACTCTCCATTTTCTCCAAATATCAAAAGATGTCTAAACAAGTAGGGGAATGAAAATACACACAACTCTTAAAATAAAATATCATGAGGAATAAATCATCATTTTCATCTTATGCAACCTATGTTAATGTTTGTTTCTACCAAAAAAAAAATAACATAGATGGTTTCCATTGCCACTAAAGAACTATCCTTGGAATTAGTCAATTTCACATAAAACACAACACACTAAAAAAATAAAAACCACACCACACATGTGAATAGGAATTTTCTTTTATTTTTATTTAAACACACACATAAAAGTTACCAAATCATCTAAGCCTTGTCATTGGTGACTGACAAGAGTCTCTAAAACCTTCAGTCTCTATTTCCTCCATCCTCCAGTATCTGTTACTTATTTATCAAATGAATAGTTGAAACTCAAAAAGTTTCCACATTATTATAACCCATAATTTGAAACAACATAGACATTGCATACAAGTGATAGTGCATCCAATTACCAAGAATTTTATATTTTTTACAATTTTTGAAAAAGATGACTCGACTATTAACTCAAAAACTTTTAACTTTTGACACATTTTTTATTTTTAACTATAGAAGCTAAAAGACTCACCTATAACTATAGTGAATACTCAATGACTCAAAAATAAACTAATGGTAATAACTTAATACCACTCAAATTATCAATTTTATAAATTTTTGGAAAGGACAAGGCTCTAAAATATAGACGCATTGACTTTTTTGAATTTTTTTATACTACCAAAAAATATATTATGACTTGACTTTTCACCACTTAATATTAAACTAATGTGATTGACACATTATAATCATTAAATACTTTTAGATAAAACTTAAACTTAAAAAATAAGAACACTAGGTATTGACTCCACCAAGAAATTAAATAAAACTTTGACAGATTGAAAACACTCACCTAGAAATAGATATTATGTTGATCTAGGAGCAGTGGCTAGACAATGAATAGGAAGCGTCAAAGATGAAATACAAATGCAAGGATCGATCCAAGTATGCTAAACTAGAGAGGAGAATGACACCCAATATGGAGAAACATTACTACCAAGGTAAGACCAGATCTAAAGCTACACAAAGCTTTAATGGATAGCTTGATAGATAGCAATCAGAATATATAAATAGATGATAAATTTGAGTAGGTCATATGTATTACAACTCATTTTTATTTACCTTTTATAGAATTCTATTAGATAGAACAATATCTTGTAGATTTTTATTCATAATCTATGACTATCAATAGATAAACAACTCACTGATGTAAAATCATTTGACTACATTCGAATCTCAAGTCCAAATCTCAAGTCAAAAAATAATAGATATAAGAACATCAGGTGGTAGATTATCTTAGAATATTTATTTTAAGCTAAGATGTACTAATTGATACATAGTTTACCAATGCCATGAATGTTTAATCAAATCACCTTACAATTTATAAAGAGGTAAGCCAATGTCAAGACAATACACTAAGGAACAGGCAAGCAAACTTGTGTTCAATTAATCCAATGCAAAAGTAAAATATACTTTATTAACTCTTCAAAAAACCAACATTACTCATCATAGGTGGAAAAAAAATTATGATAGCCACTCACAAAACTATTATGCATCCATCATGGAAAGGACCTAGTGCTGCTCTGATAGCAAATATTGGTATAACTAGAGTTACATAGAGAAATAAACACACAAATGATAAAAATAATAATATTCAACTACACACTCTATATTATTTCTATTGTATATCAAACCATATGAGAATATTAAAAATTTATAAGAAATCTATTTCCTATAAATGGAGAGATACAATCTCCATAAATATCTCTCACATCTCTCTACTATAACTCAAACAAACTCTCAACTAACCAACCCACTAAATATGAATATATTGTGACTAATAATATATTTGTTAAACTAAATAAAACTAACCACAAGTATTTATGTAATATTTTTATAACAACAATATTTTTTTTATTACATTAATAATGTTTACACACCTTAATAATTTATTCATAAGTGCAATTTATTTTGATAATTAATATGACCTAATATTTCATGCCACAAGTTAGCATCATTAGAAGTAAGCAAATCATGAGAAGAGGAGGAAGAAGAGAATCTAGTAAATTTAAACAAATTATCATTGTCTAAAAAGGTAGTAGCAACTACTTAAAAATATTTCTTAGCATATTTAACATAACGAGTGTCATTAAAGAATTCTACTTTATAGACTTGTTTGCATAATTGAAGAATAAAAAATAACTTCAATTTTAAATCAAGAACAAGCAAGATATTATACAATTCACCATTAGATATTTTAATAGTTCTTATAGCTTCAACATTGTAAATAACATGATTTGAAATATTTAAATGATTACTAGAAAGATATGGTTTCAAAGAAGTAAATAAACTAGAATTAGATGTCATATGTGGAGTAGCACCAGAATCAACAATACATTCAATAGGAGAAGCATGAAAAGCACAAGTAATAACAACTCTAGTATTAGAATTTTGTTTAGAGTGAGTCTTAGTGTTATTAGTGTTAGCATTATTTTTGACCTTAAGCTTTTCATTTTTAATATCATATTTTTTCTTAAAGCAGTGATCTTTTTCATGAGTATTTTTATCACAATAATTACACTCTAACTTTTTTTTAGGTTTTGAGTTAGATTTTTGATCTTTTTTGTCATGTGTATTATTGTAATTAGCATGTTCTTTGTCATTCTTATGTTGGTTTTTATAAATAAAATCATATTCATTAATCTTAAGACTACTAAATTGAATTAACTTTTATTCTTCTTGACACAACAAAGTAAAAAATAACTCAAACATCAACTAAGCAGATAAAGTAAAAAAATCTAACTATGAATAAATATTAGTAATAAACTACTAAAAAGTTTGAGGCAAACATTTTTCATGATAATATGAATTAAATTCAAATATTAAAGTTTAACGCCTAAACTAGTGAGTTGAGAATGCAAAGAGTGAATTTTAATCAAAAAATCATCCATAGTTTTGAAGTCATTGTACTTTAAATTAGATAGTTGATTTTGAATTTAAATTTTTCAAGATTAATTTACAATGTCATAAACATATTTAAGTTTAGACCAAACAATAAATGCAATAAGATAACCATCAATATGCACATGCAATTCGGAGGTCATGGCCATGCCAATCAATCCTAAGGTCTCATTATCTCTTACTTGTCATTTCTCTTGAACTTCAATAGTGTTAATCTTTTCATCAGTTTTGGGGTCCATGCCATCTACTAAGTACACCAAGTATTTAAAAGTGAATATGTATTACATATGTGATTTCTATAAATATTAATTGGTGGATGTGAGTTTAAATTCTGGTAATAATTCAGTCATTGTGTTTTGAAAGTTCACTCAATACCTAGAAAGTGAATAGGAAAGAAAAATCACTTAAAATGAAGGAGGCGTGGAGGAGGGACAAGAAGGAAAAAAAATGAG
Source organism: Torreya grandis (assembly GCA_037957365.1). Taxonomy (NCBI): domain Eukaryota; kingdom Viridiplantae; phylum Streptophyta; class Pinopsida; order Cupressales; family Taxaceae; genus Torreya; species Torreya grandis. The sequence goes on along the minus strand of JARHVA010005376.1, from coordinate 287,278 downwards.
ACTTAACTGAATTGTAAAAGAAATATCAAGAAACAAATAAGAGCCAAGAAAAGATTAAGAATTACATAAAAATACAACTACAAGATGGCTAAAAAATGTCCAAGTTGAACTAGAAGAGATAATAATGGTTTTAAAAACTTTTATTGTGATTAAATTTAAGCATTTTTTTTAAAAAGTTAAATGTAAGCCCACTTCAAAATATCAAATTAATATATTTGAATGGATTTAAAAAAATGCAATTAACATACAACGATATGGATAAAAGACGTAGAAATACCAATAATAAAATGAGGAATATTGTTATTTTTTTTGTTTATTATTTAAAAGGATGTAAAGGGTTTATTTTTTTATGTGATGTTTTAAATATATATGAATATTAAAAAGGTATCACTATTACTTAACAAGTTGTATGGCCTTGAAAAAAGGCTTTTTTATTAAAAAATAGAATTGATTAAATAAAGATAAAAAATCCACTTGCGTTTATCATAAGCATCCAACATAAAAAAAAATTGAAACGTATCTACCAAAGGCATAGGGTAGGAAGACGTGGTACGAAACACCTTTTTCTAGGAAGAAAAACAGAGCATAAAAACTTAGAAATTAAAAAAAATTAAGAATAAATAATTTATATCTGCTAAAAAACATAGGAAGGAGAGCTAAAAGAAATATATATTATTTTCCTTAACAGAAAATAAATACACAAAAATGAGTGAATGAGTTAAATTATTTTTTTGTGTGTGTTTCTACTAATTTTATATATATATATATATATATATATATATATATATATATATATATATTCCTTGAAAGAGTAGAAAATAAGATGCTTAGAATTAAAACAATAAAAATTCGAGCTAAATATTTCTACAATAACAATAAGTTTGATAAAAGAAATACTGAACAAAAACTAGAACAAGAATTAAACTTAGTATTTTTTTTGCTTACTTGTATTAGCTTAAAAAAATAAAAAATAAAATCTACTTAGAGGGCCTCTCAAAACCTAGAGAAATTTTTTTAAAAAATACTCCTTGAGAGCAACCTACAACAACCGGTTAGAGAGCAAGAAAAAAAATTAGTGGGAAATGAATTTAAATGGAGAACAAGGGTAGAGCCATTACAAAAAAAATGTGAAGTGCCTAACAAAAATTGTACATTTCTCAAAAATAAATCAATAAGATGAACTTATCTCTAATACCATGAAGGGATTATCCTAAGAACATTCATCAATGATAACTGAAAGTACAAAAATAAAAAAATCACAAATCAAAGTTACCTCTCAAGGTACAAACCATAAATGAGACAAGAATATTAAAATGGTAAATTGAATGTATTGGATAAAAACTCACATGATCTTATAAGAAATCTTTTCACCAAAATCTCCACAAGTATAATTTAGAAGCAAGAGCAAATTAAGAAGAGAGAGAAAAATATGAGTTATAAGAGAGGAAATAAAGAGAGGAAGGATCTTTTATAGAGATAGAGGAAAAGAATGGGAGTTAAAAATAATCCCATGATTACCTTACAAGCCTCTTTTGTGTGTATCACGTGTGGCCTAGTTCCTTACAAATTGAAGGGAGGTGTGTGCCAAGTGAGTAAAGAGGTTACTTATACAAATAACTCCCAAATCCTAAAAGGGAATAAAGAGGTGAGTGACACCTCATGAAATATAGATTTATGTGAATTTATAATTTACACAAATAAAAAATTACACATACATAAAAATGGAATTAAGGATAAAATAAATTATCCTAAATAAAGGGTAATCCTAACAAGCACTCTCAAATGAAATTTTTGATAATGTAATTAGCAAACCAATAAAAATATGCCATTAAGATTTTAAAACATATGAGGGTCATCGACATGATAACTTCTATAGGTAAATTGATAAATAAGCCCAATTTTGATTCACTTATTAAACTAGCTATAAATGATTTTAATCAAAGGTGAAAGGCACCGTGTATAAAACCAATGAGGAAATTCTATAACTTATCAAATTTTTAAAGGATAAATTGACTAAAGTAGAGGCACTTAAGGTAGGATTCAAATCCTATTAAACTAAGCATCAAATGTTGATGAGTGAAAATTGGAAAAATATTCAAACCTTATATGCTAAATTTTAACATTATAAATAAAGAATTTGTGGCTACCTATGCATTATTCAAAAAGCTGAAGGTTGTTGAGGATGCTACTAGGAAATTGTTTACTACTCAACCAACATATAAATTAATAATTTAGCCTCAAAGTCCATTTTTTTAGGTAGTACATGTTTCTCCTCAATCTACTAGTGTTACATAAACAATGACTATTGGCTCTTCATCTACAATACCTCCATCAAATTCAGTTGCCACATCGAGTTTGTAGTTTCCTTCTTCAAGTGGTGCCAATTTTCCACCATAGTTAAATACAAATGTATATATTTTCATGTATTATTTTGTAAAGAAGAATCATATCTTCATTCTATTTTAGGCATGTATATATATTTATATTATAACTATCTAGTTTTGGTCAGTTATTATATTTTGTATCTTGTACATGCATACCTACATGAGTCCTAAAATTAGAATCTATAATTTTATACTTTTCTTGGAGGATGTGGCAACCCCTCCCTGAGATTATATATATTTTTATCCTCCTAATTCTAAAAGGAGGAAAATTTTGGTTGTTAAGATTAATAAGAAATTCTAGAGATTGTTTTGTAATTGATCTTGGTGTGCAAATATTGTTCTTCTCTAAATTTGTGAGTCTTTAAAAATGTTTCATCAATATGGTATCTTAGAATTTTGGCTTTTCATAAATACTATTTGATATAGTTATTTATATTATGCAATATCTAATTTGAATGATTTGTCTAATAATCATAATCTCCCTTTGTAGATGTGCAATTGCAATCTACCAAACACAATAACTTTTGATTATGTGCTCTAAATTTTATTGTAATATTGTTTCCTTAGAATATTAACTGTGTTTGATTTTATATTTTTTAATAGTAACTTGCAACAAGCATTGGTTCCCAACTATTTGTCCAACCCCTAGTTCAAGATCCAGATTAGAAGCATTTCCTCTTGTTCAATTCACAAACCTCATTTTATACCCTACCCTTTGAGTTTATTTTGATTATACCCATCTTAGGTTAGATCATCAATCCACCCATCTCAAGTAGCTCTAGACTCACATCATATTTGAACTATCTAAGATAAATAATTGCTCTACTCAATATTGTTTCACCACCAAGTTGTTTATAAATCCCAATATCTTACAATTCATGCTTTAGAGTGAATCTTTGTTCACTGATCCTAAAATATTAGAGGCTACCTTATAAAGTTCCTTGGTGTGCATATAACCTACATCAATAATAATTTATCTATCACTAGAAGGAAGACCTTTCATTGCATTAAAAATGTCACTTGAGTTGTATTGAATATACCTAAAAGACTAACAAGGTCCACCTCAAATATTGACATGTTATTACGACCTTTGAAAATCCATTAAAAAGTTAGGTCAAATAGAGGTGTCTTAAGAGGACCATAGGCCCAATCATATTCCCCATGTATAATACCCTATCTTTCTCTAAATGTGATGGTCCTAGCTTGGTTAGACATTTCTGCTATTGCCATCCCTGAAGATGTACATGATTTGCCTAAAAATATTGAAAAGTGTATCCCTTCCTTTTTTCCTTCAAGAGGAAGGATTGTTGGAGAACATGTAAAGGCTTAAATAACTAGCCTATAAATATTTAATGTAACCCATTAAGTAAAGCCTACTAGCTTTTCCTTTTACCTTACAGGATGTTGCTTATGACTGGTTCCTCAAATTCTCAAAAAACTTGAATACCTACTAGAACTAGTGTCAAAATACCTTTCTAGAATAGTTTGGATACGTCACTATCCTAAGTATCATATAATATCACTTTGAAATTATGAATAAAGAACCCAATGAACCAATTAGATCCTTTAACACAAGATTCCAAAAGATGCATAGTCAAGTAGATGTTATTTTTAAACCTAATGAGGTGTTAACCCTTGATATGTAAAATAATACTATAGATTTTATGACATCTATTTTTATTTATAGAGAACCTAATTTTACCACATTATCTTTATCTTACATTAAAGATATTAACATTGATATACATTTGAATCCCTAATTACAAGTCTTGGCCCCACCCAATATCGGTCTTAATTTTCTATCCTTCAACCCCATTTTGAATGTTATTCAGAATATTATGGATAAAAATTAGAACCAAGTGTATATCTAATTGCCTTTAGCCCAATCTCTACCTTATCATCACCTTATCTTCCATCGTAATCATGTGTCTACATCTAACCAAAAAAATCAAAACCAATCTTTGATACTACAATATTGCTACTACATAGGGTTCTACTTTTGACTCTACAAATGTAGAATTAGATGTTATGTAAAAGATGGTACACAAGTTAAGAAATGTGTTTTTGAACATGAAAAAATAGATGATAAACAACATGGGGTAGAATACCAATCATAATTCTTCATATCATAGGTATAACAAGCCTTTCAATAGACCTAAAAATAACATAGAGTAGCATCCACCCAACAAAGTGTTTAAAATAAACATCATGGAAGTAGCACTCCTTGATTGGTGTCGAGTCCCCAACATAGTTAACATAGTGAAATAAAATGCATAGAGATTTTTACTGCCTTTGAGATCTTTCATAGTGAAATGGATAAGAAATAAGGCTTTAAAGATCAGTTAAAGCCATCTTCTTCTACTACTTGAGGTCCTTCCAAAACATCAATGGCTTTTGAGACATATGACTTCCCATTTCCAAAATAAGATGTGAATGAACTAGAATATAAAATAGATGATATCCATACCTTTCAGCATTTCTAGAGGAACAATTACAATTTGAGGAAGAATCATCCTGCAACCATTTTAAATCCTCCAAAAATAATGCCATTACTCCTCTAGACCCCAAGGTAAACAATAATCCACCTCCTCCAAAAGTGAATGATCAGTTGTAAATTGTAGAGCTATAGATAAAATGAGGGTACAATATTTTTGAAGATATGAAAAAAAGTAAGGTAAATATCAAACTTGATGAGCTAGATCAGATCACCAACCAAAGAAAATTAGTGCTCAAATCACCAACCAAAGAAAATTAGTGATCAAATCCATGACTGGGAGATCATCTATTGAAAAATCAAAAGTTTCATACAAACATGGTCATTTATAAGGATAAGGTTAAAATGCCACATTTTCTGTTAACTATCAGAATGTCAGGAAAGAATGTGCATAATTTTATAGTTAACTTAAGTTCCTCAACCAATGTGATGCCCATGACTGTATGTAAGAAACTATGTTTCACCCCCTAGTAAGTCCAAAAGGGTGGTCCTACAACTAGATAATTCTCTTATCCCATGTGTTGGGGAGTTGAAAAATATACACATCTAGCTTGCATCTAAGACACATTTATAATAGTACATAAACATCTTATTCATTTACATTCATGAAGCCTATGGCTTACTGATGAGTCACGATTGGTCTAAGACATTGAATGTGTATATGGCAATGGACTTCTCACACATGTGTCTACCTTGGAAAGGGGTAGCCAATCAGATTCATGTAGATTGAAAACCAAAGATGAAGTACCTTATCACAAACATAATGACAAGAATGAGAAGTTCAACATTTTATACTCATATACAAGTGTTTATGTGTTCACTACCAGACCATAACCTCATGAACAAGAATTTGAAGGTCCATCTCAGTTATGGACTCCCTATTTTTATAGAGCTAGATCAAATCAAGGTTAAGGTGTTGGTATATATTTTATGGTCCTATATGGGAAGCAATATCTAGTCACATATATGTTACATTTTCCTTGCACAATAACCAAGCCTAAAATGAAGCTATAATCCTTGATTTGTAGTTTGGAATAAAACATAATGTCAAATAGTTTTAGATATTTGGTGATTTATATCTAGTTGTCAACTATACCAAAAATAAATATCAATGTAACTCACTTACTTTAATAATTAAAAACACTTATCATGGAATTTGATTTTTTTATTCAAAGCATCCAACATCAGATTCATCCCAAGGGAATAAAACAAGAGCTAAATTCACTAGTAGTTTTAGCCACCAACTTAGCACCACTCTAAGAATCTAAGATGCATAAATTCTCTATGGAGATGGTTCCCTTCCCTTCTATCCCAAAAAATGTGGAGAACTTCCAAGTATTTGATGATGATCAATAAATTATAAAATTTATGAATAGTTATAGATCATTTGAATCCTATATAATAGATGAAAAAGTTGTGAAACCCATTAACACAAATGATTTAGGAGAGGATGGCATCTTACATCTTAAAGACAACCATATTCTTATAGTGATGGTCTCACTAGAGAAAGCTTTAAACACAGATCCACAAGCTCAAAATTATAAACAACCAAAAGCAATTTAAGTTGAATTTATCAAAAAGAATCTAGGAACTAACATGCATCTTCAGTGTGTAAACATTGGCCTAAGTGGCACTGAAAATGAGAAATAAAAGTTAAAGGGTCTGCTAATAGAATACAAAGATGTTATAGCTTGGACATAGTAATATCTCAGGGTCTTTGAAACTAGGGTCATCACCCACACCATCTCACTGAATTTAGAACACAAGCCCTTCAATAAACAATAGAGGAAAATGAATCCAATTATAAAACCCCTCATCTAGACAAAAGTATAAAATCTACGAGATGCTAAGATCATCTTTCCAATTAGGCATTCTATATGGGTATCCAACCTAATACCAGTCAAGAAGAAGCATGGATAAATTAGGTTATGTGTTGAATTTAAAAATCTAAATCGAGTATCAAATAAGGATAACTATCCCTTGCCCTCCTTGGACAAGGTGATTTAAATGGTAAGTGGATCTAAGATAATGTCCTTCTTAGATGAATTCTTAGGCTATAATCAAGTGCTGGTAGAAGTGAAATATATAATGAAGACCACCTTCACCACCAAATGGGGGATTTTTACATATAAAAGGACGTCTTTTGGCCTAATAAATGCAAGAACAAATTTCTAGGAAGCTATGGAATTTTTCTTTCAAGGATTTGTTGGCAAGTGCATCATCATCTACATGGATTTATTAACAATGTTATCAAAAAATAGAGCTAATCATACAGATCATTTGTAAAAGGTATTTGATACATGTATAACATATAGAGTATCACTCAATCCAAATAAAATCATCTTTGAAGCTATTGAAGGGAAACTATTAGGCCATGTCATTACCAAATATGGGATTTTCATTGACCCAAAATGAATCCAGGGCATTTTGAAGCTAATCCCCCTAACATAAATAAATAATTGAAGGATTTATTTGATAAAACAAAATTTTTAAGGAAATTTATTTTTGAATTTGTAGATATTTTCAAACCACTAAATGCCATGTTGAATTATGATGATAAAATAGAATGGACAATTGAATCCAAGAAAGCTTTTCAAGATATCAAAACTATCATTCCTCAAGATCTAGTTCTAATCAACCCAAAATTCACTAAGGATTTTTTACTTTATTCATTTCCTTTAAAGCATAATATAGAAGTAGTGCTCACACAAAAGGTAGATGATAATGAACATCCAATCTCCTTCATGAGTATTAATCTATAATATACAGGGTTAAAATATTCAATGATAGATAAATAAATATATGCACATATCAAAGTTGTGAATAAGTTTAGGCATTACATTATGATAAACAAGACATATTCCATTATTATAGACCCAGCCATCAAGATCACACTTGGCCAATGAATTAGGTGAAAGAATATGGAAGTGGATGGAAAAACTATAGGATTTTGATCTAGACATCAAACTAGATAAGATGGTGCAAGGCCAAGGAATTTTTTAGCTCTTGACTGAGATTGATCCACACATTTATATTAAATAGTTAAATGAGACTTAGATAGATGGTTTAGAATGATATGCCTACATCTTTCATTACTTACTCATGGGTATATGTCCTCTTAAGTTTAATAGAAAATAAAGGTGAACCCTTAGGCTCAAATAAGTGCATTATATGATAAGAAAGGGAGTTTATACCAGAATAATTATGAAGGCATCTAATTGAGGTGTTTTTTGAAAGAATAAGATACATATATCTTGGATAATTTACATCATAATATAGGAAGTAGACATCCCTCATGCAATGCAACAACTCATAAAATCTTGAGAATGGGATACTATTGGCCTATGATTTTCAAAGATTTTCATAATCATGTCAAGACCTACTATGAATGTCAGGTATTTGGGAAAAGGGAATTGCATAATACCATGCGTTTATAAACAATCATTTAAGGATGTCATTTTACTTAATGGGGTATTGATTTTGTTGGAGTGTTTAACCTAAATTATTTATCAAGACATAAATTAGTGCTAATATCCACTTATTATTATACCAGATGGACATAATTTATGGCCACTAAGAACTCTAGAGTATAATAGGTGGTCAGATTTTAAGAAGAAAATATACTAACTAGGTTTGACACTCCCATCTCCTTGGTCTGTGAAAATGGTCCAGTGTTTCAATCTACATAATTCAATAAATGGGCCTATAACAACCAAATTACCATCAAGTTTTTATCAAATTATTATGCCCAAAGAAATGGAATAGTTGAATATATTAACAAGAATATAATGTATGCCATCAAGAAATACACATAAGATAAACCAAGATAATGGTATTTATTGATAAAGTATGCACTATGGGTGAATATAACAAGACACAAACAAGTCCTCAAAGCTTCACATTTCCTCCTAGTGTATGGGAAACAACTAGTCCTACCTATCACTCTCAAGTTACCAACGTACCAATATATGTAAGACTACATGGGAGAGGATGCAAGAATATAGTCCAGACTACTTGACATATTCTATATGGAGGATGCACAATCTGAAGTACTACACAACTTCAACAAGCACCAAGACATCATCAAAATATGGTTTGATAAAAGATATAAAATTAAGGCCTTCAAGATTTTAGACCTAGTGTTTTTATGGGATAAGGCACATGAGAAATATTGGGCCTTTGGGATATACTTTGATATACTCATGCCAATTTTAGAAATACTTTTCATTTTCAAATATAAAACTACATTTTTACATGCTAAAACTTTGATGTCAAATAATAAAAATTGAAATGGATGCGCACTAGTTGGGACATATTAATAAAAATTATGTTTTTTATATATTCACATAGACAATGTCATTCCCAACCCTTCTTCCATCTATGTTTTAGAAAAAAAATCATGTAAGATTATGGAAGAGGGTAATCCAAGTAACCATTATCACATTTGAGTTTCACCCTATGAGAATGTGTTTTATGTCTCCTCACCTAATTGTTATAGTGAGAAGACCCCAAGGTTGTGGGTTGCCTATGATTGGAGTGAACCTCTGGATAGGGTTGGATTCCCTTGATGGATCACCTAAAACTAACACTAAACTACTTCACTTACAAGGAAAATAGAGAAAGAGAAAAAAAATTGAACCTAAGATTTAAAAAAGGTGATGCACCAAATGTGTTATGGCCTCTACACTAGCCTCTTGATAGCACTAGGTGACTCAATATGGACTAAATTCTCTTACACTCTCTTCAAACTAGGTTCTTCATACATTAGTGTTTCATATGGGGGTTGTGATTCTACACATAGGACTTAAAGTAATGACTGAAAGGTTTTGTGTCAAATACAATCAGCCAATTTCAATAATAATTTACTAGCCTAGATAATTTCAATGCAGCATATGGCTTATATGAACTTAGCCTACTGATAGTAAGGTGAAAATAAAGGACATACAAAAGGAAGAATATCTTATATCATATATGTAGATCAACTAAGCATTAAATTCACATAAACATATCAAATTGAAGAAGGTAAATTTTATTTCTATTGATTCAAAAGGCTTAAATCCATAATTACAAAAGACTATAGTTTAATAATACCCAAAAGGGGATCAAAGATGGGCCAATTACTATAGCATTTTCATGCTAAAAATAGGTCCCTTTGCCATGATAATTATGCTTGTTTTTATAGGCAAAAAATTGGAGTTTAGTTCTTTTTTTCGTTTTACCCACTATTGAGGTAGTTAAAAAATTTGATGATGATCAAGAAAGGGGGTCAAGGTAGTGGGGACCCTCTCAAGATTGCTAGAGCCACACCTGCATAACTACCTACCACATCATCTTAAGCTTGTAACTTATCTTCTGTGTGCCCCCCATTTCCACATGCCTCCATGATGAATGGGGCCATATTATATTACCTTCTCACTATTTTACTAGTATTTCTATTGAGTTGTGTTATGATTTACATGTAGGACCACTCTGTCATTGATTCTATGAATCAAATATAGTTACATAGTTTATTCATGAAGTTGATGTATGAATGGGTGAAATGGGCCATCAAATTTGCCTTAGTCAATGCCAACATGGATGTGAGAAAGCTCCACAATGGTAGGTTCTATCTACATATTAACATTGGGCTCATTCTAGGCCTTTTTTACTTATGTGATTATATCTCCCATTGGGACCCATGTATTTAGGATTTTTTAGACTCCCAAGACTACTTTGGGTTCACTAACTATCTTCCTTCTATTAGATTATAAATCCCTAAGCTCTTACAAATCCATGTGGTGGCTTCTTATTTATATACCCTTTCCCTAATCTCTCTTAGTTAGGATCTATCAAGTGTCCATTGATGTTCTCCTATTTGTTAGGTGATTTCATCACCATGAATTTGGGGCCTATCACCTCCATGTAGTTCTTTCTCACTCTTTAGTTACTTGACTGAGGCTTGAAATTAAGTGTTGACTATTATCTTTATGGTGAAGTGATATTTTGCCATGCGATGCCATCCCACTCACTTTTTATTATGACGCACTCCTTTATTTACATAGATCACATCGAGGATATAGAGCAGAAAGATTATGTCATGTGGTATCATCTCACTCACCCGCTATCCTAGGGATCTAACATCTCTCTATGTTGTATAGAAATCTTTAGGGGAGTAGGGTAGTAGGATTATGCCATGTGGCATCATCTTGCTAACCCATTGGCCCAAAGGTTTAAAACTATATGGATGGTTTTGAGACTCTAGGTCACTAGGATTATGACATGTGGAAGCATCTTACTTTCTTATTTACCTACTACCTTTCTAACAAGGATATTTTTAAGAAACTTCATGAAAATTAACTAAGTTATTTTATTACTCAATGCCTATGAGTTTTATAAACTCTCTATGTTCATCAGGGAGGCTAAAAGGGATGCTGAGAAGACTACTACATGCTCTAGAACCTCCTCAAAAAATCTAAGGATTCGAACTCATCTAGGCCTAACCTCATGCTCATCTAATTTCCTCTAAATTGAATAAACCTTGAGAGCCTACAGTGATTTGAATCCTTGAACTGAATTGGATATGGCTCATTCATGGTGACAAAAATGGTCTACATTCTTGGCAACCTCTATGGGCTACTTGCCTACTAACTAAGAATTTAGTAACCTTTGAAGAAATCTATTGGGCATGGATTCATATAATATTTTTAAAATATTGAATATGAGAACGCAACCCTAATGTATCTTATTGGACCTAATATTAAATAAGAAAATTGAGATTCACCTAATGCCTTTTAACTCTCTAAGCTCAATGGGTAGATGTTGTGGATCCTAGTTAATGGGATCCATCTAAAGTACTATTCTTGAAGTGATTTGAACCTTTTAAATAGTAGTTTAGTCACTTTTATTTCCTCCAAATGTTGTTGTGGATTATTTTATCTATTTTTATTTCTTTAAGTGATTATGCACATTTATTTATTTCTATTATTATTTTTGTTGTCTCTCTAAAGGTGAATCTCAAATCTTTTATTTAGTATTAGGTTGAGTAGGTTGTAGTAGGGTTGTTCTCTCAGATTTAAGATTTTTAAAATATTTTATGACTTAATTCCCATTGGATTGCTTTAAAGGTTACTAGATTCCTCCTTAATGTGCAAGCAACCCATAGAGGTTTCCAACAATGTTGACCATTTTGGTCACCATGAACAAGTCACATCTAATTCAGCTAAAGGCTTTAAATCACCCACAGGTTCTCAAGGTTTAGTCAATTTTGGGGAAATCAAAGGAATATGAGGTCATGCCTAGATGAGTTCCAACACTTATATGTTTCAAGGAGGTTCTCAAACATGTAGTAGTCTTTTTGGCCTCCCGTTCAACCTTCTTGGTGAACATAGAGCATTCCTAAAGCCCATAAGGGTTAAGCAGCAAAATAGTTTAGTTAATTTTCATGAAGTTTCCCAAAAATCTCCACATCATCCAAGTAGAGGACAAGAAAGATGCTTCCATGTGTCATAATCCTAGTGACCCAGAGTCCTAGAACCATCCATACAACTCCAAACCCTCTGAGATAGTGGGTTAGTGGGATGATGCAACATGGCATAATCCCATTACACTTCTCCCTTGAATATTTTCATAAAACCCAGAGAGATGTTAGAGCATTAGGCTAGTGAGTGAGAAGGATGATACTACACATTATAATCCTACTACTCCATAGCCCTAGGGTGGTCCATGTAAATAGAGTAGTATGTCAGAGCAATAGGTGAGCGAGATGACACCATGTGGTAAAATATCACTTCACCATAGAGATAAAAATCAGCATTACATTTGAAGCCTTAGCCAATTAATGGAAGAGCAAGAAGGAATCACATAAAGGTGGTAGGCCCTGAGTGAATAATGGAAAGAGTACATAGAGAATATGATAACATCAAATGACACTCGATATATCCCAACCAATAGAGCCTGGAGAAGGGGTAAACAAATAAGAAGCTGCCACGTGAACTTGGAAAAGCCCAGGTATTTATATCCCAATAAAAGGAAGATAGTTGAAAAGCCCAGAGTAGGCCTAAGAATATATAAAATGTTGAGTATGTGGATCTTAAGGGGAGAATATACTCATAGAAGTAAATAAGGCTCAGAATGAACCTAATGTTGATATGTAGATGGAACTTGCCATAGAGGAGGTTATTAGCATCCACGTTGGGACTGACTGAGACAAACTTGATGGCCTATTTTACCCATTCAAATGCCAAATTCATAAATTAACTGTGTAACTACATTTAATTCATAGACTAAATGGTAGAGTGGTCTGGCATGTAAATCATGGCACAACTTTATAAATACTAAAAAAAAAGGTGAGAGTGCAATAGAATCTAGATCCATTCATCATAGAAGCATGTATAAATAGAGAGCATGCAGAAGATAATTTATAAGCTTAGGAAGACATGGTAGGTAATTATTCAAGCATGTCTCTATCAATCTTGATGGGATGCCCAATACCTCAAACCTCCTTCCCTAATCATCATCAAAATTTGTAACTGCCTTAATAGAGGGTAAAACCAAAAAAGGACCCGAGCTTGGAATTTTTTTTCCTATAAAAATAGGTAGAATTATCATGGAAAATAGATATTTTTTTAGCGTAGAAATGTTGTAGAAATTGGCCCATCTTTGATCCCTATTTTAGGTATGATTAAACTCTGCACTTTTGTAACTCTAGCTTCAATCCTTTTGAATCATTAGAAACTAAAATTTACCTTCTTCAAGTTGTTATGTTTATGTGAGTTTGATGCTTAGTTGATTTAAGTCTATAATAAAATTTGTTCTTCTTTTTGTATGTCTTTTTTTTTCACCTTTCTATTAGTAGGCTAAGTTCATATAGGTCATATGTTGTGTTGAAATTGTCTAGGCTAGTGAATTGTTATGGAAATTAGTTGATTATGTTTGACACAAAACCTTTCAATTATTATTTTAATTCTTATGCATAGAATCAAAACCCCCATATGAAACATTGATGTATGAATAACCTAGTTTGAAGAGAGTGTAATAGAGTTCATCTCGTAATGAGTCACATAATGTTGTCAATAAGCTAGTGTAGGGATCATAACACATTTGGTGCATCACCTTTCTTAGATCTTAGGTTCAATTTTTTTCTCTTTCTCTCTTTTCCTTGTAAGTGCAGTAGTTTAGTGTTAATTTTAGGTGATCCATCAAAGAAAGACTACTCTCTCTAGAGGTTCACTCTAACCATAGGTGACTCATAGCCTTCGGGTGTTCCCATTATGTTGATTGGGTGAGAAGACGTGAAACACCTCCTCATAGGGTGAAAATAAAATGCGATAATACCTAGATGCACTAGATCAAATACATGGTCAAATTCATGTGATGATTTCATATTTATAAATTATAATTCTCATGGAACATGATATTTGTTGATTAGATTTAGAGGTCTGGAACTCTAGTCATCCACCCACTCTCGTGAATTACACTCATTCCAAATAAATTTCATTCATGCAGAACAAAAACATGTCAAGTGTCAAATATGAATAGTCCAAGAACCTACATTTGAGCTATGAAATGAGTGGACTTCACTTGAACCTATTATAGTCATATAAACCTCATACTTTGCCAAATTTTCTTCATCCATCAACCATAAATATATATGAATAATAGAATTTGGTTGAGTACCATGGCATAATTTCTCATTACACCATTCAACAATGCTTTGTAAATTAGTAAAATGAGCACCCTCATCAAATTTTAACTCTTCCCTTAAAAATGGTTATTTTTAATCATGCTTCAGCACCATCATGATCCCCTTTTCCATGGTTAGCCTTAGTGAAACTCCAAATATGTGTTACACCAATGGTAATGTGCATCTTGATCAACCAATAAAATATATGTGTATTCTTGAATTGTGATGTGAAATTATATGACCAAATGTAATGTTGATTGAAATGAAAGTTCCTCTCAATCAGCTATCTATAGAACTTCTCAAAACAACCATGCATGTACTCTATACAAAGTGATCGGTCATCATTGATATAGAAATGGTAATCCCTTAACATTTTTTGATCTTGATCGGTACTATTAGGTGCATGTATGAATGTTATATGCATGAATGTTATATGTATGAATGTTATATGCATGAATATAGAAACTTGTGATGATTTGTAATGTTGCGATTAAACTTCCATTTGTGGTTTGAATGTTTAATTTTTAGAAAAGTTGACTACTAAAATACTTTAAACCAAATGGGAATGTGTACTTGCTTATCTTGAAATGTTTATCTAACCATATAGCCCTATGTATGTGCCTTGCATACTCATAAACAATTTTCTCCTTGAATTAGATCATAAATTCTAAAACAAGTATCTATTTTATAATAAGCTCACACCTTATATATTCTTTTCCATCTTTTACTTGGTCAGTCACATATTTATATTTTGTCAAACAAACTAATTCTTATCTAATTTCACTTGTTTCATTTTCATGGATGCATTTTTTTAGTTTTGGCAATCCACCACAAATAATGTAATTTCCATCCAAACATAATTTGTTATAAAAGAAATATCCATCTATTTTTTCACAAAAAATGGTTGAAATAAAATCCCTGACTGCTTTTGGAAAAAATTCTAAGTCACACTCCTATAAAATATTGTTAGTATGCAAAGTATAAAGAATATGGTATAAAACATCATAGTGCATTACAAACTTAACATGTTGCCTACAAAAAGTGGTGCATGTGTGATTTATTTTTATATAAAAAGGTATAGCCATCGTAAAATATATTTGACTAATATAAATTTATGGATGTTTTTCCAAAAGCTTGGAGTAAAATTATGTTTGAGTCATATCCAATAATTTCTTTGAATATGGTTCACAATTACAATAACCAACTCTTCTTTTGACTACATCTCTTACATCTGGAAAAACTCTAGTATTGTCCTTCCAAAATTGTGTAACTCTTTTAGAGCATCAATTATAGCCTTATCCTTTCATGGAATTCAACCATAGAATGCCCAGATATCATTAGTATTGCGTTAATTTAGTATTTTACATCTTGAAATTGCCTTCATTATTTTTTCTGTTTATATTAAGTGTTTAGGTTGTTTTTAAAATCAAACATTTTTTCCTTTTTTGACTACTTACTACAAGGTTGTGATTATATGTCGAGAAACATTACAATATTTTTTGCATGATTTAGGGCTATAGTATGATATGCATCATGTAAGTTGTCAATAATTTTTACATTTTCATCATCCATATTAGATGTTCTTAGCACTAATGTGTATATGGTAGGTCTCATATTAATCAATCTCATAAACGAAATAAATAATTGACATCTTTTAGTATCATGAATCAAAATATGAAATAAATTATCCCAAATTTCCTTGCTAATCTTCTTTAATGGTGGTCAAACATTTTTAGGCATTGGTTTCAAAATATCTTCATCGACTTCAATTAAGTACTTACCTTTTCTATGCACAATTCTTGGAGGTGTTATGATTAGTGGAAATTGTTGAGAGGGTGTTTCAAACTTGTCATTACTTTATTTGATTAGTGGTGAGATGAAATTTTATTCATTATTTCTTTCCTCATTATATGCTTCCATGAAATTTTAGTCATTGCTAATTTCATCATTATTTCTTTCCATGAAAATTTATTCATTGTTGGGAGGTAAGGCATCATGAATATACTCATCATCAACAAAACAAAAAGCATTATACTTTGAATGTGAGCTTCCAACATTATCTAATTCATTATTTTCAATTTCATCATTATTCAATTTAGTATTGTCAATTCTATCATTATTGAATTAATTATTTTCAATTTCATCATTATTCAATTCATTATTGTCAATTGCATCATTATCTATGACATTTAGCTCATCAAAAATAGTTTATGTACCTTTTTTTAAACAAAGTGCTTGTATTCACACCTTGTTTTTTCTCTCACCTCTTGTATTTACTCAAGTGTTTTATTCTTCAACTTGTTTCTCTTTCTTGAATGTGATCTATCACCCATTGGATAATTGATAGCTTTTCAAAGGTGGGGTCCAAAAAATCACTTCATATCTCTTGTTCTCAACCTAAAAGTACTATAGAAGTACACAAAGAATGTCTGTGGGAATAAATTTATTAAATTGGGTAAAAAATTCCATTAAAAATTAAGTTTTTGTCTATAATAAATATAATGCATATGTGTTATGGTATATCACATACACATTATTTTAATGTGTACTCATTATGGTATAACACATACACACTGTGGTATAACATGTACACATTATGTTCTAACATGTACACATTATGTTATAACATGTACACATTATTTAATGCATACATGTTATAGTATATTACATACGTGTTATAGATTTAAATTCAAAATCCAAGAATTTTAGCACATAAATATCATGGATTCTTGAACTAAAGGTTTGGACCTATTAATCTATAGCCAAGTTTGAGGGATTTGATAGAAAATAACAAATTTCAACTTCCTTCACCAAATACACTAGAAATTTCAACAACAAAATTCAAAAAATTATTACCATGATGACAATCATGGTATCCTCTTTTAAAATATATGATTTTTATAATTTTTTGACTATTTTAATGTTACAAGCTATGTTGGTTTCTAACTATATATATTTTAGGCCACGACATGTCACAAATATACATGTTTATACATGTTAATGTAAATTTTTTTTGTTCATCCAAGTGAAAAATAAATTATATGGTCACAAACTAGGCCTAATTATACACACATTCAAAAAAAATCCATTTCATTTTTTTGTGGTAATTAGGGGGCCCACACAGTCGACTATCCATTTCTTTATCAATTTTCAAGATCTATTTACTTACAAAATTAATAGTAAAAAAATGGACATTGAAAATATATATATATATATATATATATATATATATATATATATATATATATAGGTCACAAACTAGAAGATTTTATCTAAATATTCACCAAAGGTTTTTTAACAATATTAAATGATTCTCCAAAAATGGTGGGCCACATGACCATCTATCCACTCTATTTTCTTCAAAAAAATAGGAGTTCTTATTCAAATTTTATATGTTTGACCTAGTTATACTTTAAAAAAAATTTAAAAAATTATTGTTTTCGAAACTAGACTTGAAGTGCTACAATTCATGTTCCTATAGAATCTTTAAATTTTGAGTGTAGTTATTTCAAATTATCTACACAAGTTCAATTTTATGAAATCTTCATAAAATCATGTCCATGAGTATCTCCTTTTTGTCCCCCAGCTTTGTGTACTTACCCTTGATCTAAAAGTCTAGGAAACATTGAATTTGGAATCTTTATAAAAATATGGGTGGTTGGTAGTCGAATACCCAACCTACTTATCCACATATCAAAGGCTTCCCAAAATCCTTACAACCAACACACAACATGCATTGCTAAATTTGTAAGGATCCAAGATAAACATCTATTATATGTTCATTAAGCATTGTCCAAATCCATCTTCACTATCTAGATGTACATCCTTAAAATTGAGAAAAAAATTTAGTGATTTATCACAAATTGATTAATATAAATAGTAGTCATGATGGCATCCCCTAAGAAGCATTGATGGTTTTTGAAGTGTTACATACATTTTAGTTTTATGGAAAACATGTTCCCAACATACACCATCATGAAAATACATTTTGGGAATTCATCAAAGCATGATGGAAAGTTATTTTTATGATAGATATTACTAATAGATGTTATGCTAAATGAGGAATCTGTTTGATAAAAAAAAATGATCTCATGGGTCATGATGGGTGCAGGTTTAAGGAAAATGGTTTTTATTATATCACCCTATAGTATTTTTAGAAATGAAATTAACATCCATTCATATTTCATTCATAAATAAAATTTTATGTATCCATAAGTATTTTATCATTCAATTGAAAAGATGCTTCGAAGGCATCTAATCATATGCTTAAAACATATAATTGTATATACAAAAATAAAAACCCCCTAAGAAAGAAAACATAACTCTCCATATAAGCACATAAATAAAATAAGGATTTTGTGCTCTAAATGAGAATCATGGATGATCGACATCCTAGTATATTTAGTGAAAATTTATTAATTCCTCACAATTTCTTCCCTAATTGTATAAAACATATAAAAAAATCCTTATCATAAGCACTCTAAATAATAGTTTTAATAGCAAACAATTGGTAAATAGTAGGAAGATAAATTTTGGAAACACAAACACATAGAGAACAATTAAAGTATGACAATAACCAAGAGGAAATAAAAATCACATATAATCCACTAGGATTTATTAGATAAGAACTTGACTTAGCATAAATGGAAAAAAAATTATAACAAAACTTCTCCCATTGTTCCTCCCATGCACTTCCCTCTACCGCTATGCTTCACCACCAACTAAATTTTCTAGGCATAAATAAAAATGTAAGAATTAACATTCATTTATTTCCAAATTTAGTTGTCATACTACCTAATGATGGCCCTTGAAAAAGGCAATAAAAAAATTCCTTGTCCTTTCTTCAATTGCATTAACTAGAGATCATGTAATATCTTGCCTCTTCCCAAAGCATTGGGCTTTATTATGTTAATTATCCTTTCAAGGTAACTTTCCCCAAATTAATAAATGTTTCATTTTTACCCAAATAATCTTATCCCTCTTAAATTGACTCAAAATAATGTGCCCAAGGTAAGGTCTTCTAGCTTTATTTCATCATTTAATAATCTTCAAGAAGTTATAAACTATAAATATTATCTTGACTAAAGCCTTTCTTAGCATAGTCCCAAAATGCTTAAATTCCCACAATATGTTATTCAAGACATTAATGATTTAAATATATACTATCAAGATGATAATTAATTTTTTTATTTTCTCTAAGGTGAACTAGGAATAAAGGTGGTGTAAAATACCACAAGACACCTAAACAGTATTTAATTTAAGAATACTTATTGAATGGTGATACTACATGTATTGACATAAAATTCAAGAAAACACAATCAATATTAATGATAAGAGGAGTATTCTAGAGTCTCAATTATACAACTAACATAGTTTAGAAAACTCTAACTAGTATGGATCTTCAACATCTGTAACCTCTCTTCCTAAATGTTAGCTCATTGTGCTCACCAGATGGCATGTCTCTAGGCTCCTCAAACCCTAGGGTGAAACCAAATCATACATCACAGTCTCCAATATCAGTCATATATTACATCAAATATTATAAAAAATTTAAACCCTATAATTTATCATGTTAATGTATTCACAATAGATTCTATGCATAAAAGTTTATAATATTAAAGTGGATCAAAGGAACTTCTCAAACAAGAAAACCACATAGTTATGTACAGATAATAATTATACAATGGATTATCTTTAACAAGTACCAATAACACCAAACATAATTTTATAACAAATTAATGAGATAAGTCTAATCTTAATGATATTCAAGAATCTTGGCCTCTCCCATGAGCCAAGGTTGCTCTCGATTGGAAGCTTAGCCAACTTACTAAATAAGAACATGTTCCTTAAATTTTAGCATGTGTTGATTTAGGTTTTATGAAAACATCTGAAACTATACAAGGTAGGCTCTAACATTTTAGGAATAGTGAGAAGATTCAATCCAAATCATGAGTTGGAGGGTATTGGGTTTTGTAAACAACCTATTGTTGGAATAATAGTGAACGAAGTAGTTTATTTACCATAGATGGGTCAGCTATGGATGATTCTAAATTTAACTAACATGGGTGGATTTATTATGGATCTATCCTAAGGTGGGTATCACCAAAATAAACTCAAAAAGTGGGAAAGGTAAGGCAGAAAAGAAGTCTTGTGCACCACACAAGATGAAACTTTTCTAGGCTATCACTTGAACTAAAGGTTGGACAAGGAGTCAAGGGCCAATGTTTACTACAAACTACTATATCACATGAAAAATAAAATATTTAGGATTCAAAGGGATCCATAATATAAAAAACTAAAACACATTTGATCAAAGGTCGTCATGTTTATAATATTGTTATTACACATATACAAGGGGGATTATGACTAATATGTAAAAGGCATTCAAATAAGTAATAGATCAATGTGAATAATTGTATTAAATAAGAAGATAAATAATACACAACCAAAATACTAAAAAACTAAAATGATATAACTTCTTACACAATCCATAGATTTGGAGAAGAATTAAGATCTACACATCGAGATCAATTGTAGAACTTTCATCAAAATTTTCTATTATTTTCAATAGCCAAAATTATCCTCCCTCTAGGAATGGGAAGATACAAGCATAAATAATCTTGGGATAGGGAAGGCCTCATCTCTTAATCTAAATCTAAAAATACACATGTCCATAAATATCATGGTATGCCAATTTGTATGCAAAGCATGCATGTACAATGATGATTACTCAGAATTAGAGTTATTCAACTAAAATACAATATATACATGGAAATTAAAATAATAAATAACATTTAAACATATACAAACATTCAAATACATATGTATAATTAGAGGGTGATAATGTGGCACTACTAGAATAAGAAAAATATGGAATAGCGGTTGTAGAAGTTGAAATGGATGGAACTATCATTATAACTTGAGTTAAAACTAGAATTGGCATTGTCATTATAGATATGACCAAAGTTAATACTAATGTATTGAAAATTATAAGTGGTACATATGTGGGCCTGGTATGTGTTTTCACTAATGTGTACTTTAGAGTTTGAGCACCCTAAAAAGGTAGTTGTGTTACCCCTACTGCTAAAGTTAATTACTTAGTTACTTCCATCTATAAATATAGTGTGTGGATGGCTTAGAAGTCTATATCTATAGTTTCATATTCAAATAGAAGTCTTTTTAACAACTATGGGATATTGGCCATTAAATTATGACATTTAACCATTACATCCTTGACCCCTACATGAAGTGTCTCAATTTTAATGATTTGGTACTTGGAAAAATTTACTAGTTGCGTTATTTTGTTATTAGTCCTATAGGTTGTGTCTTTGATCTCAACTTGAATGTTATCAATTATTACTCGTAAAAGATTTTCAAAAATGGGTTTAGGGACTAATCTCCCCTAAGGAGTGCTTATCTAAGTGACTCTCATATCTGATAAAATATAAAGCACCTCTTTTTCCTAATTATCAAATTATTGTATGAGAGTTCACATCTCTTGATGCCACTCAAGTAAGCTATCTCTTTTAACAACAATAAAACTTTGGGCCCAAGCTACCTTAGATGTTGTTATTAAATTTAAATGGGTATAAGACTGATTCCTAGTTACTTGGCTTATGAAGCAAAGTTTTCCATCAATGTCATTTATTTTATTAAACAAATGAATGATATCTCCCCACTTAGGCTAAGATATGGCCTTTAAAAACCTTATCAAATTATTAGTGTCATAGACATTTCTAGCTTCCCCCTGTACATTATATATGATTTCTTTGGGAACCTAAATAGTGCTCCTCTGTAATGGCCTTTGAATAGGATAATCAAAGATTTTGAACATTTATTTTATAAATCCTCGAGCAATATCTACAAAATTATAAGGATCTTCTATATACTGATCTAGGTCTAAGGGATTTACTTTTATTCTCTTCGTTAGAGATAATATGTCTTCTCTTTGCTCTAACTCAACCTATTACCCCTTTGAAGCCACAACATTTCTTTCACATTTCTCAAGTTATTTTTTTGTCTATCAAGATGAAACTTAACTATGGGTTTCTTATAAACCACTATATCCTACCTCCCTTCCTCTTCAAGGAAACATGGTCATGGGGGAAGATGTCCCTATTGCAGGGAAAGGAGGTATAGTTTTCTTCCATCTAGTAACTTTCTTTTAGACTGGTGTATCAATTATATATTTATTATTCCATATTAATTTGTGTATTTAAATCTTAGGTGAATCAATTTATTAAGCTTGACCAATGGGCATTTTCATATGTGTAGGTGACCTAGGAGGGGTGGATTGTGTGGTAAAAATGGAAGTGGAAACTAGGTTTTCAAAATGCACCCTCTTTTATGACTTCGGAGACTGAGGATTGGTTACACTAAATAATGATTAAGTCATTGGGGTGCTCAATTTTTTTTTAAATAATTTTTCCCCAATGTATAATAAATCCTAGTAGTAGTAGTAATAGTAGTAATAGGACCCAGTGGTAGCAAACTGGGTTGTGGTAGAAAAAATTGGCATTGTATTTGCCTAAAGCTTATTTATTTATCCCAAAGAATTTAAAGAATGAGTAGTATTTTTCATACTAATATTATAAGCAAGAATTGAGGAAGTTTTCATACAATGAGAAATTTATAAACTTACAACCTGAAGAGAGATAGTTGGGGCACCATCTATTATGGTTGTCATTGTTGTAACCTATGGTGGGAAGATTGGAGGTGTAGTTCATGTTGTATCTTGTATTGAAGTCTATGATTTTGACTCTGAATATTATTCTACATCCCTTTCCTCATCTAATAATTATTTTTTAGCCACCAAGTTAGCATTTCATTGGTCAAACTCTTTAGATTTTACTAAATTTTTAGTTCCTCCAGATTGAGTGCTTTCCTCGATCATCCATTCATCATCTTCCTCTATCTTAATTATTTCATCAAGATATTATGATTATTTAATATTAGTCTTATAACCCATTATTATTCATCTCCCCATATTTTGTCCTCTTCCTCACTATCATAAATCTCAATAAGTTTTAACCCCAGTCTATCCTTTATTCTTTCTTCCCTTTCATTGGGAGCTTAAGTTTGTTTCTCCTCTACTTCCTCCTTTTGAGGTGAGATAGGAGTGGTCTTGGGCTTCCTTGTATATGTAATTATTGGTTTGATATCAATAAAGGTTATCCCTATAGAATTTGGAATGGGATATGAAGGGGTTGTAGTGGTAGCAGATGGTGAGGGAGTGGGAGGAGTGGTGACCATTGGAGGAATGATGGGTGGTGAAGATGGAAATTCAATGGATTGAAGCATTACCAATGTGGTGGTGTTATCCTAATAGGTGGTGACCCAGGGGGAGAAATAATATAAACATATGATGATAAAGCAGATAAACTTACCTATTGTATTATGGTCAATGGAGACAAAAGAAGCATGGAGAAAAGTCCACCTAGTGTGTTATGACTTTCAGGTCTCTCCTTTTATGTTATGAAGTGAGGGGAAATAGTAAAAACTATATATGTAGGGGAGCTTGGAGTAGTCCTAGATATTTCTTTAGTGTCAGCTTCCCTAGATGGGCTTGATTGTTCTTGTATCTCTTATTCATGGAGGAGGTCCATGAACAAGTCTGGAAACCCATTGTTCCTTGTCAATTATCTTAGCATCCTCCTTAGTGATAGTGGGATCATATTTGATCCTTTACACCACAATAATTGACATCTTTACCCTGTGCATTTTTATAGAAACCTCAGTGTCATCATTTGCATTCATGAAGATACTATCATGATGATAGGATTTATTCCCATAATTAACTTTCATTTTCTTGTCATATTTATTGATATGTTCTTTGACCATTTTATTTGGGTCACAATATATGAATGGTGCCCATTTTCACCCATAATGTGTCCTCAACATTTCAACATATTAGAAGTGCTCCCACATCATATATTCCATTCTACTGATGCTGAGAGGGGTAGGATGAACATATGCTTGTTTAACCCTTTTTAGCTCAACATCTACACTGTCAGCAAATTGAGCAATAATTTCTTGCTCAATCAATTTATCAAGTATAATCTATGGTAGGTACAAATTTTTTTCCCTATTACCTTTGATCATGATATAACCAACAATTTTCTATGTTTTGAATGGTCTTCTTTATGGGATCAAATAAACTGGTCATGTTTTTTTCATATATTTCCTAATATACCATAAGGTAAAAGGTCTCACTTAACCTTTTTATAAGCTTCCTAAACCTATGAAAATGGAAAATATTTAATTCATCACAAATTATATTCTTGGGTTATTTCGTAGATGGTTGCCAAGGTTCTTCATATGAAGAATGTACAGTTGTAATCATGACATCTACTACATAATACATCATATAGAAATTACCATCTAGTAAGCTCCCTGGGTTTTTGATTTTTATAATCAAGTTAGATTTGATAATCTCCCCCAAGGATATGATTTTTGTGGAGTTTATAATAATGTCCAAAAAAGGGACACATACCTCATTGACATAAGTAATGGTTGAGAATCCATAAATTTTGTTCACTAGGGACATGGAAATTCTCACCCCTAACCTAAAGATAGAAATGGGGATAACTAAGGTAGGGCCTTATATTAAAATTTTATTTGGGTTTCTATCCCATTGTTTCAACTTGATGTTGATGTTGTTGGCAAGGAGCTATGAATTCACCATATCTTACCTTTAAGTCATTTTAGGCACATGGAGTTTGTAATACCTTTAAAAATCATTCCCACTTATGTATATTTTCGGGGTCTTATTGAGTCTAAAATGTATTATTTGCCTAAAAACTTTACCATTAAAAAATAAATCAAACAATAGGTTAATGAAAGAAATTACCTTTGGTTTGGTAGCTATGTTATGGAGACCAACTGCTTTTATTGCTAGCAAGTTATCTTTGTACCTTCCTATGAAAATTAAAAGTTAGTCTTCAACCTTGTATGGCTTGACTACATCAACCACATCCTAAATAGCATATTAATTCTTGAATTCATGATTTAGGGACATTGAATTGAATGTTATATATGTGTATTTAGTTGGCCCTACAATTGAATATGTAGATGGACTTAAATGCGAGATGAGGAATCCATTACAATTATAGTCTAAAATTGTTTTTTCTATGAAAAACCTATAAAATCTTTATCGCAATGGAGTTATGGATTCACAAGTTTTATTTGAGCTCAAAATTTTTAATGTACAATTGATAGCTACAAGGCAATGTAACTAGATTGAATGCATCAATTCAAACTATATTGCTTCCGATGAGTTGGCTATGAGAATTCAATGTATTATTTTGACAATTCATGTGAATTAACTTCATCAATGGCTTTCACTCCATTCATTTATTATTATTTTCATTTTAAATTCTTAACACTGACTTCCATAGCTTTTACTACCATGTGGATTTTTCTCCTTGCTCCTGGATGCCCACTCATCTATATGTGATAGATATCTATTTTTTCTATTTTGAGCTTAGCATTGGTGTCTTTGTTACTCACTTTTGTGGATATGAAAGACATGTGACTGCTTATCACTACTCCACTTGCATCTGAGTTATGGCTTGTTGTGCTTTATGTCTTTAGCTATAAGTTAGTGGGATGATGATACATGGATGGTTCTCATTATTCTGCTTACCCAAGACTTTTCATACAAAATAATATGTTGACATCACCTTCGAGATAGTGGGATGATGACACATGGATGTATCTCACTACTCTGCTTACCTGAGACTTTATATATAAAAGGCTATGTTGATTTCACATCTAGGCTAGTGGGATGATGACATGTGGATAGATCTCACTAATATGCTTGCTTAGGACTTTCTGTATAAAGGACTATGTTGATGTCACCTTTGGGATATAAATATTATGACATATATATGTCTCTCTCTCATTTCTCCACTTTCTTAGGACTTTCTATATAAAGGGTTATACTAACATCACCTTCAGGCTAGTAGGATGATGACATGTGGATGGATCTTACTACTACACTTGTCTAGGATTTTTTGTACAAATAACATTACTAACACCACCAACAGGAAACTTAAATTATTCATTTAGGATCTAGGTTAGTGAAATGATGCCACATGGAAAGATAAAATTAACTTTAGGAAGCCCTAAGAAACACTTAAGTATGAAATAGCCTATCCCAAGAACACATAGAGAAATAACCCACTAAAATCATAACATGTTAGCCTAGTTATCCATTAAATCATAAATTAAGCATACATAAAATCATAATTTAAATTAAAATCAAAGGTGAAAAGTAAATCATTTATTATGGCTTATACACAGCTTCAATTTTTCCATAACTTTTGAAATACTATGAAAACTTCAAAGTAAATTCTATCGATCGAGTCAAACAAATAACAAAGATCAAAAGAGGCAAAAAAAATTAGCATCAGATAAATTCCCTTAGTTTTCACTTTTAAAACTCCATGTCATAAACTTCTGGTTTAGAACACCCCAAATAATGATATTCAATTAATAGTGGGTCCCTATTTGAATTTTGAAAATGGGGTGTGTGTGTGTGTGTGTGTTAGGGCACAACAAAATGCATATTTTAATATGAGCTGATAATGATCACCTAAAAAGGACAAAGTGATTTAAACTACTAACACAAGCATGATAACAACAATGAAATTAAACATATGAATCATAACAATAGGTTAAAACTTTATCACATAAAAACTAAATGCTATTAGTTATGTTTTACAATTATAATCACTGACAAGTGTCCTAGATCTTGGCATAGGAAAAAAGGGATGTAATATATAATATTTTTATTGTGACCACAGTGTCATTGGTTTGAGAAGTTGAGATTTTGAAACAATGTCATCTTCCAAGCCCACATTATTTCCACGTCCTCTCTATCTTCTAAACTATAGGTCATTAACTCCACATAGCCACAAGACAACCTTGTCCTAACCACTTGGTCAAAGGCTCCCTATCAACCTCCATGTAACCTCACAAGTTTCCCATGCCTTTCACACACTCCACATGACCTTATGCACTACCGACAGCCTCTAACAAGTCTACCATGGATTTAAATTCATAAGAAGTTAGTTTTTAAACACTTTAAATATTAAATTGTGTGTTTTTATGTTTGAATCACTTCATAGCTAAGTTAGTGGAGTTATTTTTGTAAGAACAAAGTGTGGTGGGAGGTCCAAGGTTCAACCCCTACACACATCATAATTTTTTTTGATATATTTTTTTTAACAATAAAAAAATACTACATTAAAGTAAGGTGGAATTATTTCAAGTTGGGCAACTATTTTATTGCCAGTTGTACTCATGGATGCATTTTTGGTGGTAATCAATGTCCATTATGGGGAGTGTTTTTAAGAAAATTTGCTTATTTTTTGGTCAATTAAAAGGCCACACAATCTTCAAATTATGTTTGTCATTATGGGAATTTCCACTTAAATCTACATTATACTATGATAGGGATGTTTCCCCATAGCTCTGATGGGAGTTACTACCCCTAGACTCTAGAACATGGCCCCTTGTTTAATTCTTTCAAGTGTTGAGGACTGTATGGTGGGGTCCAATCTAGTAGTATGTCAAACCCCCACACTTTTAAAATAAACCTATTTACACTCATGATCATTGTACCTTATATTTGTACACTTAAAGATGTATTTTTGGTAGAGCCTCACATACCAGATTATTTTGAGTATGTTTCTTGAGTCATTATTGCACATATTGTTTTCATTTTTGGATGAATTTTTAGTTGAGTATAACATCCATTTTTTGAGTGTGCTTTGTCAATTGTTCCACTATAGTATGGATTACTCTAATTTATTGTTGCATTTTTGGTTGATTCTAACATCCATTTTCTAAGTGTGCATTGTCACTTGTGCCAAACCTCTATAATAGTGGGTGAGTTATTTTTTATAATCTCGTGGGTGGTGTATTGTGCCTTGTGTTATCTCTTACATCTAATTTAGTAATTTGATGGCATTCATGGTGTAATTTTTTTTACTTTCAACACTTCACTTGGTATTATTACCATTTGACATCTTTAGCACTTATCTTCAGTGATTGAGTAGTGGTTTTAGACCACTCATGAAAATTTGAATAATTCACCAGTATGTTTCACTAATTGTCTATTTGTGAGATATATTAAATAGACCACTATGGTGAAAGATTCATCTCCACTAGTTCTTCTTGATAAGACCAATTATGCACCATGACATATGTGTATGTAACATCTACTCACTAGACATGGTCTTTTTCCATTTTTATATGGACAGGTTCATGCTCCCACTGACCTAGTTTAGTACAATGGATGGCTCAATTCATGTGGCATTGTTCTTTGTCACTTAGTGATGTATGTTTCTATGGATCTACACCACCATTTAGAGCACAAAAAATTCTTTGCACTGTATGGAGTATTCTTCAAAATATTTGGAGACTCATTTTCTAATATTATCATTACTCCTCTTATTATTTCTTATGATGATACATTCTTATTGGACATTTATCTTGTTTTTGAAAAGCCACCCCTTTTGGATGATTTTTTTCCAGACTTGAGATGTCTTATTAAAAACACCACTTATGTTATTATACATAAGGTTGCTCTTCTTTTTTATAGAGGTATCACAAATTTGTAATTTAGAGGATTATTTTTTCTACATTTATGGTAGTGCCCTATTGTGTTATATGACACCTCCACATTTTCAAAGATCATTGACGATCCACCATTTCTTTTGGGCCCTCATTCTTTAGTTTTGAGGGTTTTTGAACCATTCTCTCCACTTCACATGGACATTATTTCAACAAGTGTTTCAAGTCCTTCTTTATTCAAGTCTACTTCAGCGGTATTACTTTTAGTTTATGTGCATGATCTTGTTAGAATTATGCCACGTTTCAGCTTTAGACCCAATTAAAATATATTCATATTACTGCGTTCATATTTCATCATAGAATGGATAGATTTTTAGATTAGTTATTTTATTCTTCCTCTTACAAAGGGAAGAAACATTGTTCAGTGTAGATGCCTTCTTCATTCTTCAATTAGAGGATCTCATCATCGACTTTATTCATTTTGTGACTCACATTATTTTATAGCATTTGGCATATGATTTGAAGTAGTCCTAGGTGGGTTGTTAGTCTTCCTTCCTTCTCTCTCAACTTTTTTTTGGGGGGGAGCGGGGGGTGGTACTTCTCTCTACTCTATTATGGGGATTTTTTATGTACTTGGGTACCTAATAAGGTCTTATTTATGAGAGATAATTTTCTACCCACCTAAGCTACACTTAAATGGGGTGTTGGTGTAGGTTTTTTACTCCATTATATGGTTTTTTATACACATGTATTCATCTTGTTTAGGTTTAATATTGAGTTAATTAGGTTTAATAATGAGGTCATTAAGTTTCACATGCACATTTATAATATATAATCAAATTAGTTGATGTGGATGCATTTGACATTTACCAACCAATGTTGACATCTTGCACATGGTGATCACTATTCATTGGAAATTGTCATGTGTTCATATTGTGAAATGTAGGTGGGTTTATGCCTCTACTCTACCTATTTATGTACCTCTTCTCCAATCTATTTTTATTAAAATAATCCATTCTTAATAAAATTTATTATTAGTTATGATTTTACAATAGAACTCTTATTCTGCATTTATACTTTGCATGTTAAGATTTTAGTGTGCTTGAATCCAACAATCCCAGATCATGGCTCATTATGACATAACATCATGATTGAGGACTAGTGTATTTGAGCACACTAAACTCTTAACATTTAAATTAGAAATGTAGAATAAGAGTTATGTTGATAAATTGAAACCAAACATGAGCAGAATAATAACTTGGATTCATAATAGATTGGATTAATCAAAATAACTTGGAGGAAAGGTATATAAATAGCTAGAAGTGAGTCATAAATCCACCTACATTTGGTAATGTGAACACATGATAGTTTTCAAATGAATAGTGACAACCATGTGCAATATGTCAACATTGGTTAGTAAATGTCCAGTGCATCCATGCCAATTAATTTGACTAAAAATTAGACATGTGCATGAGCAAATTAATAACCTCAGTATTACACCTACTGATCTTAATATTAAATGTAGTTAATTTAAATACATGTTTAGTAAAATCCATGTAATGGAGTAAAAAACCTACACCAACATACAAAAATAATAGGAGTAATGACAATCTTAGAAGAAGATTCTCCAAAAATATTATGAAGAATACTCCAAACAGTAAAAGGACACTATATGTGCTCAAAAAGGAGAAGTATATCCATGGAAACATACATAAATAAGTGACCAAAAACAATGTCGCATGAATTGATCCAATTATTGTATTGAACTAGGTCGATGGGAGTAGGAACCTGTCAATATAGAAATGGAGAAAGACTGTGTCTAGTGAGTAGATGTTCCACACACAAACACCATGTTGCATAATTGGTCCAACCAAGAAGAGTTGGTGGAGATAAATATTTCATCATAGTGGTCTACTCAATATATCTCTCAAATAGATAATTAGTGAAAAATATTTATGAATAACTCAAATTTTCATGAGTGGTCCAAAACCACTACGTGATCACTGTAGATAGATGCTAAGAATGTCAGAGGATAATACTACCAAGTGAAGTGTTGAAAGTTGAAAAAAAACCAATAATTCCATCAAATACCTAATGTAGATGCAAGAGATAACATAA
Organism: Torreya grandis; assembly: GCA_037957365.1. Lineage (NCBI taxonomy): Eukaryota > Viridiplantae > Streptophyta > Pinopsida > Cupressales > Taxaceae > Torreya > Torreya grandis. The sequence continues at coordinate 256,041 of JARHVA010005376.1, read as the reverse complement.
GGCACAATATGTCACTCATTCCGACAAGTGGTAATGAGCATTGATATGGCCCTGTTTCTATGATGTTAATTTTCAGATCTAGCATTACACCAATTAGAAGAGCTATAAGATTAAAAATAAATAAATTTAAATCTAAGAATAATTTAATTTTTTACCACTGTATTATTTTTTGAAGTGTATTTTTTTTTTAATATGGAATTTGTTTTTGCACCCTTGTGAAAATCAGTAGTCATTGTGTTCATCTCAGTGAGATGATCATAATGGAATAATATGTTGGTAAACTTTTTATGGGCTCAAAACCCTCCTTCCTAGGGTTTGTGCATGGCTGTTCCTAACACTTATGGATGTAATAAAGGTCAAGACACTCCAAAAACTCCTCACAAGGACAACATGGAGTGTGTAACTTTAGATCTATCAGTTTTAGAGGTATTTCAACAAATTCAGTCAGCTATACAAATCATAGTGAGGAAGGATGATCTTGATGTATTAAAAGGGTAAATGGATTTTATGAAGCATAATATTTCAAATCTAAGTGATCATCTAACCACTATTATGGCTCAACTTTTATAAAATAATCTTCCAACACTCCAATCAAGTTTTCCTAATTTGAATAATCATAACTCCAATACCAGCTTGAATCACATGATTCCAAAGGTGGAAGTGCACAATTTTGATGGTAAATATCCACTCACTTTGATAAATAAAATAGAAAATTTATTAAATTCAAATTAGACCCCATGTGCACAAAAGGTGATCACAACATATCTTTATCTAGAACCAGAATAGTTAATTTGGTATAGGTGGTTGTGTCCTCAAAAGAAAAATAAGGGTACTCTTGTCACCTAATTGGTATTTAATGAGAGGTTACATATCCATTATTACAAAAACATATGATAAAACCAATTCAATTAGTTATCAAAGTTATGACAAATAGGTATCATTAATGATTATATTCACCAATTTTATCAAAGTTATGACAAATAGGTATCATTAGTTATCAAAGTTATGACAAATAGAAATAAATTATTTATTTTGTTTTGAAGTACAATGATGGGACTATTTTCTTAAGAAAAAAGTTTCATTTATCAGAACCAAAAGTATAAAAAATAATATACATTGAATAATATAATCTTACTTTATTATATTTCCCATTAAATTTCTATTCATATAATTTATCATTAATCACAAGGCATCTTTTCTCATGGTTTTCTTTAATTAAATTACTATGCAGTGTACACTTTCATAGTCTGGGATGTCACTTATGATATGTGGTACTATGGAAATAATTGGATGAGTTGAATGGCTCTATCACAAAATATGTCATACATTAAATTTCATCATCATTCAAACCCTAGTTTTAATCTACTTTTTAATTTCTAAAACTTTGCATGACTGAAACCACACAAAAAATATGCCATTTTTTTTTTGAGAATGTACAATGTGCATTATACATAACTACATCATCCATTTACTAGCCACCTTCATGTCACAAATATGGATAGCCAATGGGTAGTGTGGTTATGTATAATGTATATCTTACATTCTCAAAAAAAATTGGTTTGTTTTTGTGTGGTCTCAATCATGCAAAATTGTGTCATGGAGATGGCTAGCCAATGGGTAGTGTATTATGTAGAATGTATATTGTACATTCTCAAAATAAAATTGACTTATTTTTGTGTGGTTTTAATCATGAATTTTTTTAACATGATGTACTTACATATTCTAACTCTAACACTTACTTTACAACCATTCTTTGGAGGTTATAGGCAATAATGACTCTATCATGGAGGAGCCCAATTATTTTAGCTAAGTATGGATCCAGTTTGTATATTTTTCATCAGTATAACACCTATAGAGCCTACAAAATCATGTATAAGAGGTTGTTGGATATTCTAAATATTGATGCTATATGTAATTATAAGGTTTTGAAGGCACTGGGGAATGACAAGGGGCTACTTATCAAGCTAAATTTAAGAGACATTGTGATGGTAGAGATAGTCTATGAAAGTGCCTAAGTTATTTTTTGTGATACACAGATCAATTAACTTGTAAATGCAAGTCCACACTAAAACATCAAATCTGGCTATTTGGTAAGGCACTTATATTTTTTTAATTTATTGTAACCTCTCTAAAGCATAATTTTTTAACTTGCTTGGAAATATAAAACATGTCATTTGTTTATTTATGGGATTTAAACTTAGATATATTATTTGTTTTGTGATTGTCAGTTAACCATTAGTGATTAATATGATGACAAAGGTTTAGGCAGATACCATCAATTTTATTATTTAATAGTAGTGTAAATTCAAATCCTGATAGTGGTGGCCCTGCCAATGTTGTGAAGTGTTTAAAAATTGGTTTGTTGCTAGGTAACAAGTCAATAATGACAAGTTTTTTCATATACATAACATATATATAATCGAAGCATAAAATCATTACTTATAGGTAAATGGAAATTTATGCTCAATTTTTTTAGAAACTTAAGTGCTCAATTTTTTTCTCTAAGTTTTTTGAATTTTTTGGGGCATACATGTACTTTCAATGCATTTTTTATAAAACATTAAAAAGTATATGCACATTTTTAGCATTATCATTATTTATAGAGATATAAATAATTAAAATTATGTAAATTTCCAGTATTTCCTCTATTTTGGAGATATAATTTTTTATTGTGTTGTGCAATTTTTTTTTTTTTTTGACAGATGCAAAAAATTATTTGTTCCAAAGTAATGGTTTATGGAGATTTGCTTTAAAAATAACATATATTCAATTTTTCTAAGATGATTTGTTCTACCTTTTAAAACCCTAAAGTAATTGAAACCACTATGTGGAAATAAATTTTAAGTTGAGCAAAAAAAATTATTTGATTTTGTAAGATTTTTTTTTTTTGGGATGCTAGGGTTATGTTTTATTTTAAAAAACATAAGCAATTATCTTCTATTTTTTGTATGTGTTATCTTAGGGCATTTGGATCATGATTTTTGTATATTATCAATTTGGATTTTTTTTATCATTTTCTTATAGGGTTCAAAGAAGTAAAAGATGGTAAATCTTTGGGTGTTTTTAATAAGTAAGTTAGCTATATTATCATGCTTATCTACGTCGACATGACATAAAAGACAACTTAAAATGTATGTCTCCTCTACACAATTGAAATAGTGTAAGTGAGGATCAATTTTATCAACTTTTAATTAACAACTTGATTTGAAGGGTGGGTTTTTTTTTCAATGAGGCCTCCATTTTTAAGATCTTTCATTTTTCCCATAAATCAAAGGCTATTTTTCTCAAAATATTTTGATGCTTCAAAGTGTTTTAATATATTTTTATGTCTTGTATATATAATATTCTAGTTTTTTTACCACTCTCATCAGTTTTTATAGTGAAATAATTATTTCTCCATAATATTTGATATGTATTTCTGTATTGAGGTTTGAATGCATGTTATAGGGGTTTTTATATCCTCTATGGATTTAAAATGAAATAATTTATGATCATCAATTTTAATATTTATACATGTAATTTTTTTTGGTTATTAGTAATGTATTGCAAATATTTATTAAAAAAATACATTACATGTTATTGGTTTTACAAGGACATAGACATAACACTAGATTTGATTATTTATGCAATGTATTCTAGAAAAGAGAGAAATTAATTTATGATGTCATATATGACTGACTTAATTGGTTTATAATTAACTTATGTGTACATCATAACTTTTTATCGTAATGTTTTTTAAAGATTTTGTATCATCAAAATATTTTAGGAAACTATAAATGTCAATCCTTGATTATCCTGAAGAGCACCCAAAGATTGAGGAAGCTAAAACTATGTATGAAAGTAAACCCCATCAATATAAGATAAAAAATAATATAAATTCAATGTTTATCAAAATTAATGCTATAGTGACATGTTTTAGTTAGAATAATGTCTTGGCCAAACTGCATTTTGATGGAGTTTAGGAATGGTTTTATAAATATTCAAATACTTTAATACAATTACCTTGAACTGTATGAAAAGGAAAAGAGAAATTTTAAAAAAATCAATATGCAAATCAAAGTGCATAAGGATAATTTAGAGTTAATCTACATTAGAAGCATTTTTGAACAAAACACTTTAATCAAAAGACTTTCAAGAGTACTAAATGATAAATTTTCAAGTGCAATGTTAATAATACATGTTGTATAGTAATTATTTAAATAATTACCAAAATCATTTTTAAGAGAAGATATTAACCATAAATATTTTGATCGAATGCCAAGATTAATTCTAAGAACCTAGAGTTCCAAACAATTAATGGAGTTTCTAAGTAATCTTTAAAAACAATTAAATTAGTCTTTTTTTTAATATGATTATCAATTTCAAAAAGTACTACATAACAAGCCATTGTTAATAGCTTTAATAACTATTTTTTATTGGAGTAGCCTTAAAAATATAAATCCTAAAATAAAGTTATATCAGTCATATTCACTTGACTAATGTCACAATCATTCATTTAAAAATTGATTTTAATTATTGAATTTATGAGTTAAATCACTATTTTAATGCATATGTGAAAGGTTTATACATCTTGTGTTCTATTATGATTAAAAATTTGTTATATTTCTTTAAAGATGTAAAGTTCATATCTAAAAGGAATAGTTTTTTTAAGGTGAGAAATTAAGGGCATTCAATTTAATAGGATTTGAACACAAGATGGCATGTTTCAACAATTACACTAACTTGAAAGGACATTACAAAAATTACTTATTACTATTAAATAATAATTTTTATTTGTATTTGACATCTCATTTTTAGAATTATGCAACCAATTATATAGTTCAATATCTCTTCCAATTCATTGTGGTGGTGAAAAATAAGGTTTTCCTTTTTTCATTTTGTATCTATGGAAGTGAGATATAAATGATGGTTGTGGTTTCATATCATTTGTGAACAAACCCAACTTACCAATAGAGTGGCATATGAGGATTTTAATTTTTCAAGGATTTTAATCAATGGGGAAAGTTAAATTCAATATTATTTTCACTGCATGAATGAAAAATCCATAATTTTTTGTACTCTTCTTGTTTGCAATGCCCATTTCTCATTTTAATGAAATTATGAAACTATTTAGGATCACTATGAACTCATCTATAGTTATCAAGTTGTTATCTTCTTTCTATAATTGTGGTATGTTGGCATTTATGGTGAAGGAAATAATTTTATTCGTGAAAACATTTATCTATGGCATAGTGGTTTTGATTTAATGTATCAAATCCTCAAGCAAAATTATATTATGATAAATTCGCATGAATCTTGATGAAAACTCAGTGACCAACATTCAAAAATATTCACCCTATGTGTTTTTCACAATTTCAAAGCATTTTTTATTTATTTCAATTCTCTATATGGTGAATTACCTAGGATGGTCACTTAAAATTGCATTTTCCCTTAATAACCTTGTCTCCAATTGGTTCTTAATTCAAATTTGAAAAGCAACTCCACATCACATCTATGTCATTCCCCAATCCTTCATTCAATGTGAATTAATGGTGAGTGGCATTTAAAAATCATTTATTAAATTTTCCTGACTATAGATTTAGCTATATGTGATTTAAAGGCCTTTGTCACATCCAAAAATCAAGACCATCCATGTATCATCATCCTAATGTCTCAAAGTCATAGAGGTCACAAAGTTGCAACATTCACCTCTAGTTTTACTTCTCTGTGTGGACTCCACATATGCATTATACCTTTCAATTCAGATTTCACACCTATATAGATCTAAATTCCTTTTATATTTTAATATGTGTTGATCAATTTTCATCATACCATAGCCTCGAGTTCATGGATTCATGGAAAGCTTCCAAGCTTCAAAATTCCTATTTTCAAAATCCACTAATGTATTGGATATTTTCTTTTACTTTATATTTATTTTGCATCATCATCCTTTTCATTTGGTGTTCATTTATTCTGTATGGAGTTTGTAGATGTGTAGGATATTAATTTTTCCTTCACATATACTCAATTTGGGACCACGTGGTGTAACATGTGTAGTATGACCTTGTTGCATTCAAAGTATTCATTGTATTTCACTTTTACCATGTCCACATAGAGAAAAAAACATAGAATCTTATTATTGGTTTGCAGGCATGGGGTTATGGAGTGTCTTCAAGGTTCCTAATGACTTTATGTCAAATTTATGGATCCATTGAATTCATAATTTGTTATATATTTCTAATGTGTCCATAGATTTTTCTACACATAATGTAAAAGTGCATTGTGATTATATCTTAAAAATTTAATAATGTAAACTTAATTCTTTGATAAAACCTATGTTATAAAAATAAATCACATGTAAACCAAAATGGCATCGTGGAGTCATGATTTTCCTCCAAGATTTGAAATGGTTCGGCTTAGAGTCTATGGATCCATTGAATCTTTATTTTCACTTTATATTATTTCACATCTACCCCCTTTCCCTACACACAATGAATAAACATGCCACAATCATCTCAAAAACATTACTAAAATACAATCATACTCAAAAACATTAATAAAATACACACACCACTTTAATGAAATCTATGATGTCAGAAGAGAACATGTGGAAATCATCACTGGATCACGAAGTCATGAAATTCTATTTTATTCTCAATGTGGCATAGTGAACTTTACAAATCCATAGAAGCATTGAAACCAATTTATATTCATACACATCCAATTTCTCCTACATGTAATAAATAAACATATTCATCATCACATTTTTTAAATAAAGGATAGCTAATACATGTGAACACCATAAAAGTGAAATTGTTAAAAAAAAGGACTCATGGCATGTTCAACGAAGTCCCAAGATCATGAATACTTCAAAATATGACCTAAATCTATGGAGAAAAAGAGGCCTCTATGGATACATTAACATATATATTTCATTTTAAACTATGGTCAGATCCTTTCATCACAAATATGTGAATAAAATAAAGTGTGTCCTTTAGACTTAGGATGTGTGAATGTGGCCAATAAGTGATTTAATAATTTCACAAGGATACGTATGGGTTTACTATGTGGCTAATTAATATAACCAACATCTAGACTAACTTACAATGTGAATTAAACTGCCAATGCATCATGAAAATAAAATTAACAAAGGAGATCATTTTTGTTGTATCCTCTTTTGTCTTTTTTTCTAGTTTTCTATGGGTTCCATACACAATAAATAAACATACCATGAGCATATCCCAAAAAATAAATAATGAACTCATATCACTTTTAATAAAGTTGTGATATTAGAAGAAAACACGAGGATGCATTGAAACATTAATAAAGCAGACACATCACATTTTAAAATACTAGTGATATAACAAAACAAGTGGCAATCATAATAGGGTCAAAAAGTCACAGAGTCATGAAGTCACAAAATTTGGTTTGCTTTGTTCTCTCAAACTTCAAAGTGTTCATTGTGTGCTTGTCCTAATCTTCATTCAGTATATAAATTATCAAAAATGGAGGTCTCTGATGAATTATATTAATGTTCATTTATTTTCCATATCTAATTTGGTTTCAATTCAAAGTTCATCCCTTAATGTTGTGAATTTATGAAAGGCAACATATAATTTTCTTATTAATAACCCTCCAAAATTTTCAAGTTATAGGTTATTGATATGTGGGTCCATGGCCTTAGTCACCTTAGAGAATCTAGACCATCTACATGTCACTTAATTTGTTAGGAATCAAAGCTTCACAACCAAAGCTTTGATACCACATATTAGGAATAAAGTCCTAATACTACATATTAGATCAATGAATTATATCCTATAGTACAAGTAATTAAAGTGGAAATAAACAAGCTACAAAAAAAAAGACAAACAAGAGGACACATTACACAGAGATTATGTGGAAACCTTGTAATATAAGAGGAAAAAACCACAAGCAAAATGGCATATTCTAAACCACCATGAATTTTTTCCCTCTCTCTCTCTTCTCTTTTTAAATTTTATAAAAGCATGAGCTCTCCATTGTATTACTCATCTAATTAGTGGATCCATGTAATTCTTGGGTTTACATGCTTGGAGTTTAGATCCTATATGCTAGATTATTCTTGTTTCATAACCTGATCACTGGTGTGATGGATTAGTAGATATGTTAGGATGTGAAGTCACTATTCATGAATCATTATTCACATGCACTATTAATGGTCACTATTCATTATGATGTGGACTATTAGTGATGTGGGTGGTTAGCGATGTGTATTTTGAGTGACATGGTTGATTAGTGATGTGGAAAGGGCCCATGGAGGGTATCCCATGAATGATCAAGTTGATTTTATGTGAGTGGGGTGTAGCACTCCACCAAGACACATGATTTTGTCCTTGGTAGTCACATGGTGCAAAAGATAAAAGGGTTGGTGTGGCTCAAATTTCAAAGGGACCCCATGATTTCCCATGTGTGGAAATAGTTAAAACATGATTGTAAGCATCTTTTTGACTCATGTGGTTACATGGAAAATGAAGACAATAAATCTACTATAGTATATTGACCTCACATGTGTGTGGGATACAATGTTTTTAGAGCCACATGAAGGTGGCACATGTTCTTGTCTAAAGTAAAGATGCCTTTAAGATTTTTGCACATTGAGACAACACCACCACTATTGAGATCACATGTTCACCAAGTGTGGCACATTTTTGGGTGTTGCCACTATTCATTCTCTTTCCCTTCTCTCTATCTTGTTGTAAAATGCATAAATATGCATTATTTTTCTCATTATAATTTATCCAATTAGTGGATCCATGAAAGCCTTGGGCTTGCATGCTTGGAGGTTGGATCTTGTAGGATAGTTTAACTTAGTTCACAACCTGAATGCTTTAGGTGGAAGCATTGAGTGCTTGTATGTTAGCACTAAAGGAGTTGTTGTAAAATAGAGTTGATGCTGAAGTAATGAAGTTTGGAAGCTATCATTTCTCTTATGGTTTTTCCTTGTATATTTCAATGTTTTTAATCTCTTGTGTAATGTGTCCTCTTTCTTGTATTTATTTTGTAGCTTGTTTTCTTTTTGCATTTATTTACTTACAGTGTAGGATATAGCTCATTGATATAACATGTAGTATCAAGGATTTATTCTTAATAGTTAGTATTAGAGATTTAGTTGTGAAGATTTGATTCCTAACAGTTAGTATCAAAGCCATGGTGAAAAACTCCATGTGTGTGTGTGTGTGTGTGTGTGTGTGTGTGTGTGTGTGTGTGTGTGTGTGTGTGTGTGTGTGTGTGTGTGTGTGTGTGTGTGTGTGTGTGTGTTTGTGTGTGTGTGTTTGTTGGTTGGTTGTTATGCAAGTTGAATCTATAGTGACAAGAGGAGAGACCAAGTTGGAGATTTAAAAAGAAGAAAAAAAGTTTTTTTTGGAAAGTATCCCTCTATGGAACAAGGTGGAGGATCTCTTGGTGAATATCATGTTCTCTTCATGTTGCTTAATATATTCCCATAGGAGAGTTGGAGGGGAAAGATAAAAAATATTTGCTAGACAAGTCATTAGTCTACACAATGTTCTTGATGGAGAAGTAACTCTACAACTTGAGGAGAAAGTTGAACTCCTTTGGATGAGTTTGAAATACAAGGCATGACTTTGTTATGGTTCTTAGAAACAAATAGAAGGGGTTTTGATATTCTATCTTAATGACCACATGTTATTAGCTGAGATGTTTCAAAAGAAGAAAAATCCATGCAAAGGAAGGAGGTACAAAGAAACTTGAAGTTGTACCTATTTTGAAGTGGTTAAAGAAGATGAAGATGAAGATGTAGATGAACAAGTGAGACCTGGTGTTCTAAAAAAGAGAAGGTCTATGTTGACCATATGACTTAGGGTGATGGAGTGTTTTTTATATGGTTGTGGCATTAGCCAAGTATATTGATGCATGGAGTAACATTGGAGGCACATGAGTTGGTGTTTTGGAAACATTTAATATAATAAGGTTCATTTACAATGTTGGCTCAAAAAAATAGTAGGTGCAGTGATACACTGAGTAGTGCAATGACCTCCCTAGAGATATGATTGGTCCACTTGTATCTTGATGATAGCTATAGGTTATGAGAACTCTGGTATTGACTTATATGTCATCTTCTTCGGTCACTACTATCAAGAGTTCTACATGCACTAGTTGTTCAAATTTAGAGTAGTGTTTTTCCTACATAGTGATCTTTCTCAGGGAGAGATAAATACAAAGATGAGGAAAAGAGTTGTTGGTTTACATGTTAAATAAGTCACTATATGGGTTTGTGCAATTGCAACACATGTAGTATAGGATTTTCAATACCTTCATGGAGAGCCTATGTGTTGTGACATGTTAGATGTAGGCCCTAATATGATCATTATTTTGATGGCTCAATAGAGACACATGATATGAAGGTGGTATGGAGGAGAATAACAAGGATGGATATGCATAAATATGGGAGATCAAGGTAGTAACCCACTTCTTACATTTTTGAGTTGTCTTCCCAAAAGTGTCTCAAAGGAGGAGAAGACATGTTGTGTCTTGTGTATTGGATTCATCAATAGTAAGAAGCCTCATGTTGCCATGGTGAAAATTAAAGTGGGTATTTCCAAGGAATGGGAGTTGTGAGATGGTTCATGGTAGAATCCCAATTGGAGGATTGGTTTGTGAAGTGAAGAGTCACTTTAGTGCTATAATATGTTATGGAGAAGTAGATGTTGATAAATTCAATCAGGGTAGAGAAGTTTTAGTAGTGCAAGGAAACTTCTATTGAGTTTGTGTTGAGGTATCAAAGGGCTTCGATGAGTATCTAGTTGTAGAATACTTAAGTTTGGTAAAATCCTATGTATATTGACTTCAAGTGGGAGTATGTCAGGATGTGAAGTCACTATATTCATGAATCACTATTCACATGTACTATTCATGGTCAAGTTATTTGTTGTGATGTAGCTTGCGGTGATGTAGATGGTTAGTGATATGGATTGTGAGTGATGTGGTTGATTGGTGATGTGTTAGGGGCCCATGTAGGGTATCCCATGAGTGATCAGGTTGATGTGATTTGAGTGGGGCGTAGAACTCCACCAATGCATATGGGTTTGTCTTTGGTAGTCACATGGGTGGTGTCACATGGTGAAAAAGACAAAAGGGTTTATGTGGGTTAAAATAAGGGAACCAATGATTCCTATGTGTGGATATAGTCAAAATATGATTTCAAACATCTTTTGGACTCATGTGATCACATGGAGAATGAAGACAAGAAAGCTACTATAGAAAATTGACCTCACATGTGTGTGGGAGATAATGTTTTTAAAGCCACATAGAGGTGGCACATGTTCTTTTCTAAATTAAATATGCCTTGTAGACTTTTACACATAGAGACAACACCACCATTATTGAGATCACATGTTCACCAAGTGTGGTGCATTTTTGGGTTCCACTATTCATTCTCTCTCCCTGCTCTCTCTTGTTGTAAAATTCATAAATATGCATTAGCTCTCTCATTGTAATTTATCCAATTAGTGGATCCATGCTAGCCTTGGGTTTGCATGCTTGCAGGTTAGATCATGTAGGCTAGTTTAGTTTGGTTCACAACCTAAATGCTTCAGGTGGAAGCATTGAGTGCTTGTATGTTAGTACTAAAGGAGTTGTTGAAGGAGTTGTTATAGAAGAGAGTTGATGTTGAAGTAATGAATAAGAGTTTTGACATTTTCACAGTCCATACAAATGAGAAAGATGATTTTTGTATATAACTATTTACATAGTTTTAGATCTAAATATATGCATATAGTTATACCTAGAAATCATCTTGAAGTAATGAAGTCTAGAAGCTGATATTTCACCCATGGTTTTTCCTTGCACATTGCAAGGTTTCCATGTAATCTCTTGTATAATGTGTCCTTTTTCTTGTCTTTATTTTTTAGCTTATTTTTTTTGCAATTATTTACTTATACTATAGGATATAGCTCATTTATCTAACATATAGTATCAGGGATTTATTCCTAATTTAATTATCCTTTTATGCATGCTTAGATTTGAATGTCTTTTCTCTTTAAATTTATCATTGCCACATGGTAGAATCATAAACAATATATCCTTTCCAAGTTCCATGTCTTCATTTTCTTTTACCTTTATCGTGTTCACTCAAAACCATGCATGTGGCATATACTTATTGTCTCATAGTCATGGGGTCAAAAAATGCCTTGAGTTTTCAAATGTCTTTATCTAATGTCTATGGATATATTGAAATTTAATCTTCACTCTATTTATTTTTGAGTTTAAACCTTTTCCTACATAATAATAAAACATACCATGAACATGCCCCAAAAAATAAATAATGTGCTCATATCACTTTTAATAAAGTTTTGATAGCTAAATAAAACACATGGAAATCGTCACGGGGTTGCAGGGTCATGGGGGCAAGGAGTGCCTCTTTTGTTCTTAAGGTGGCCTTAGTAAAATCTAAAAATGAATTCAAACATCAAGTCCACTTTATATTTGCATGCATTCACTTTCTCCTACTAACCATAATGATATTCAAAACATTAATAAATCACACACATAGCACTTTAAAATACAAGTGATATAATAAAAAAATATAGCAGACACCGTGGAGAAAGTTGACCATCCACTTATCACCATCATTTAAATGAGGACACCATGATTATATTTTAAAAATTAATAAATCACCCACATCACTTTAAAATGCAAGTGTTATAACAAAACACATGGCAATCAAAGCATGGTTACCATATAAAATAGCACACCTTAGCCACCTTAGAGAATCTTTATAGTCCACATGTCACCATCCCTTAGTCTTAAAGTCATCAAGGTCATAGAGCTTAAATGTTGACTTTTGTGCTCACTTCCTCATGTGAACTATGTGGATGAATTGAATTATCAATTCACCTTCTATGTCCACTTAGATATGAATGTATTTTCTCTTTACATCCATTATGTTCATGTGGTAGAATTGTGTGTAGTGTGTCCTCACAAAGTTCGAAGTCTTCATTGCATTTTATCTTTAATGTGTCCACATAAAATTATTTAAATGGCATATTCTTATTATCTTACAGTTGTGGGGTCTCACAATGCCTCATTATTTTAAATGTCTCTATGCATCATGGATCTATTTAATTTTAGTATTCATTATATATTATTTCTAGAGAATTTGTGACTTTATTCACATATGTTGATCCTGACCATCTGTGTGTCTCAATATTGTAATCTTAAGGTAACGGGGTTACAAAGTAGCAAAATTAATATTTGGTATGCAATTCATCTCTTGTGAAATCTAACGGTGTGTTGGATCTTTTAATTTTCCTTATGTCTACTCAAGTCCAAATGATTATTATATTTACTTCTATTGTGGCCACATTATGAAATCCTATGTATTATGTCTTTGCTCAGCTCTAAGTCTTCATTCTCTTCTACCTTTGCCATGTCCGTTGAAACTAATACATGTGAAAAACTTTCATTACTAAGCAATTATGGGGAATAGGGACACAAATTTATATTCAAAAATACTAATAAATCACACATAATACTTTAATATGCAACATAAAGAAAACATGTGGAAATCATCTTGGCATCACGGGGTCACAAAGACACAATGTCTCATTTTTTTTAATGTGGCCTCAATGAAAGTTTCCTACTCGTTCAAAATTTAAATCTACTTTATATTTGAATGCATCCTCAAATTTTACCTAAATTCATTTCAAAACTTGGAGATACTTTGTAACCTCAGTAGTGAAAAAATAAGAAACTACCACACATATCACTTTAAGTGGACACAATAAAAGTAAAAGAGAATGAAGACTTGGAACTTAGCAATGTCACCAAATGCATGTTTCATCATGTGGATGTGACATATGTTAATATGGAAATTATTTGAACTTGAGCAGATATGAAAGGCAAATATAATATCCAACGCATCCACAAACTCCATAAAATATACATGGACACTAGAGGAAAAGGATACATATGCAAAATAAATATAAAAATGATTTGAAAATCTAATGGATATGTGGACTTAAAATAAAGGTATTTTAAAGATAGGAGACACTCTATGACTATGAGGCAATGAGAAACTACCACATGCTTCATTCTTAGTGGACACAATAAAGGTGAAAGATAATAAAGACTTACAACTTCACAAGAACACATTATATAGGATTTAAACACATGGCCATGACAATGTAAAGATAAAAAGTAACGATGTAATAAAATGTAAATAAATTTAAAGATCTAACACCTCTGTAGAATTCAACAAAAGAAGTGAACATAGAAAATGCATATTGCATCTCCATGACCTTCAAGATTGCGTGAAGATGACATGTGGATAGTTGAGATTATAAGATGTCACAAAAATAAAAAACTAATAAGTAGCTTAAGATATAAAGAAGAAAATTGAATAATTAATTTTTTAAATGTCGTTTGCCATTTATTCAAAGTGATCCTCAATAATTTTGAGGTTGTATTCAAAGGTGAGAAAGCAATTATAGTCATAGAATATCTCAAAGGTCCATGCCATTGCCATCACAATAAACAATGATACCACGATCAAATGTGATTCCCAAGTAACAACCAACTTTTAATTTTACAAAATGATTTTTTCTTGGTGATATGTATCATAACTATTAACAATGAATAGATAACAATAAATGATATTTTCAAAAAGACGTGTACTAAAGTTGATCACAGCCTTGATCTTTCTTTAGTTAATATCCTTCAAAAAAGTATATATCTTTCATAAAAATAAATATCAATTTTTTTTTCCAAACATTAGGTCGGCCAAACTAGTTCAAGTTGAATATACACGCAAAATATTTAGGGACAAATCCCCTTAAACCAACAAGTCTTTATTTATAATAATCAAAACTTGGCCTCCTTATTAATAAAAATAAATTCTCGAGCTTAGTTGAAAAATAATTTAGCATTCTTTGTGAACCCCAAAGAGGAAAACAATGTAACAACATTCCTTCGCTTATTATGTCAGAGGAATTTTCATTTTGAGACAAGCAATTGATGTTCAATAACATCAAATATTCATTTAACACTTGCAAACAAGGGTGGTTTCTTGAATAAATTTTAAATTATCAACACATTTATCCGTTAGCAACTTCCTTCAACCTAACATAGTTGTTTCATTTCCCTTTGGAGGCTAAAGACAAATTTATTTGAGTTGTTTATCTCTTTCTTGCATCATTTACCATAACAGTGAACTCCCTAAGGCATCATATTGCTACAAAATTTGGATGACTCAACTATAGTTGGGAATTTGAAACAATATTATGTTACCTTGCAGTGATTTATCTTGTTTTTCTTGAGAAAGCATTGGAACTTATTTCTAGTATAAAATGGAGGCTCAATCTCATATCATTGCACCTTTGCTAACATTCTTAGTATGCTTGAAGGCATGGTAGTTATGGAACAAAAGAATGATCATGGGATGCAATTTATATGCAAAGAAGTTAAAGTAGATAATCATAAACCTCAAAATGGTTAGTGTTCACATATTACGTCATTTGAGTTGCTAAAAACTCCCAAAGTCTCATGTAATGTATATTTAATGGAAGAAACTAGTTTCAAAATAACTTGGCAGTTGACAAGGTCATGGAAAATACGAAAATTGACTCTGATATGCATATGAGGTTTGATACAAACAAGCCACATTCGAAAGTTCATGAAATGGTTCTTAATCAACCAATTTTCATGTTATGTGATTATATCTTCATTAATGAGATATACCAGATTGTATACTAGGGAAGCCATATTTATTCTTTCATACATAGGTGCATCCTTTAACATGTGTGTGCTTAACAGGGCTCATGTCCAATTTGTGTATCTTTGGTAGTTGTCTTAGCCACATCATGTGGTTAACCAAATAATGAGCAGTTAACAAATAAATATTTTTGATGGAAGCCAACTTAACCACAGAGTCTAACATGTCTTTATATATATATATATATATATATATATATATATATATATATATATATATAACCACAAAGTCAATCTATTGTTAATATTATGTACATTATATTATTAATATTTTATATATTATATATAATAGTAATTATTATTATATACTATATGTAATTATTATTATTATTATTATTATTATTATTATTATTATTATTATTATTATTATTATTATTATTATTATTATTATTATAATATTGTACATTCTATTTAATATAAGCCTTGTTTGCATGAAGTCAAGGAAAAGCAAATCCACCCAAATTTGTAATAATATCTATAATAAGAATTAAGAATATTACCGACAAATACTTTCCCCACTCATTCATATTAGTACACTACTTTACATACATGCATTAAATATGTTACTTTACGAAAAAATAAAGCCACATCCCTTAGAACATAGTCAACTTTTGTGTATCTTTGGTAGTTGTCTTAGCCACATCATGTGGTTAACCAAATAATGAGCAGTTAACAAATCCATAGAGTCTAACATGACTTTATATATATATATATATATATATATATATATATATATATATAACCACAAAGTCAATCTATTATTAATATTATGGAGATTATATTAATAATATTTTATATATTATATATAATAGTAATTATATATATTATAATTATTATGTACTATATGTAATTTTAATTATAAATTATAAATATAATATATATACTAATTATTATTATTATTATTATTATTATTATTATTACTACTATATAATATTATATATTGTACATCCTATTTAATATAACCCTTGTTTGCATGAAGTCATGGAAAAGCAAATCCACCCAAATTTGTAATAATATCTATAATAAGAATTAAGAATATTATTAAAAAATACTTTCCTCGCTCATTCATAGTAGTACACTACATTACATACATGCATTCAATATGTTACTTTACTAAAAAATAAAGCCACATCCCTTAGAACATAGTCATGCACACCCTGTACAAATAAGAGTTTGAAATGACTTTCTCAAACTCTTTGACGTAAAGAAACACTCTTTAATAAATGATGGCCATGATAATATATAGTTGATAAAATACCTCAAATAGACACTCATTTTCATTGAAATGACCCATGTTTCAATCATGTATTTTGTAACTAAAATAGTTCAGTGGAAGTTACATATTGCATTGACAAATGTGATATGTCACTAAACTTTGCACATGTATCTGACTAGGATTCTTCAAGTCCATCCTTTGAAATACCATGTCAGATATCCAATGGCTTCTCTAAAAACATAGAGAATGCACCATGTGTCAATTTAGATGAGTCTAAAATTAACTTGAAGAAATAAAAGAATGTTTTAACTATCTAAAACCTACTTAGACAACTCTAAAACCAATTATATGAAAAATGGAAAAGGCTTATTTATTGAAAGACGCCTTGTATATTATCTAATTGATCGATGTAGGATGTTATATGCAAATGGATATGGATACAAATACTTCCAAGATTTTTCCAAACTCATTCTCAATAACACTAACAACCATTGTATTTAGAAAAGTAGTGTTCACTTCTTTATTCAATGAATAGTGGAAAGGTAAAATTGTCGACATGACTGCACACGCTACCAATTTTGGGTAGTTTGGTGGCCCAGGGTTTGAATCCCCACTAGTCTACATACTCTCTCCAAACACTATGGTAGTCTGATGTATCTAAAATTAGGCACCACCTCAATTTTTTTAGCTTTTTCTATGGAGGCTACAACTTCCATACTAAAGACTGTAAGTTACATAAAAAAGGATGTAATTTTCTGCTTTGGTAAAGTGGGTGAAAGAGTGCAAATCAAAAGTCATTCCTCACTCAAAACCCATGACCATTGACCTTGTCTGACATTTTTTGCACAAAGCATTAAGAAACAATGATATCCATTTTAATAATCTTTTAAAAACATATTTTCCCTAACTAGTGGTCCTCTAGATTTTTTATGTTTTTGCCAACAAGGGTAAGTAAGATGCTTATAAAAATAGGGTCTAATTTTAGCTACCTTTTCATCTAAGGGTTCAATTATGGCATTTTAGTATGTTTTTATCCTTGATATAATTGCTTTAGGTGTCAATATATTGGTAGCATGGATGAACAACGGGTACAAGACAACTCTGAGACCTCAATGTCTTGTCCCCACATCCATGACATTGTGGCATTGATTCAAGTTACAAATCAGATGTGGATCCATACCAAAATCAAATCAATGCTTATGACGTCCTTGATCCACCATTGATAATAAAAAATGATCAATCAAAAATGTCACCATACTGCAAGCTATGAACCTGTTTGTAATAGGTGTAGGTCATGTATATTCAATCATGACCCTGAATCTCGGTCTAGTGTCTGATATGGGCCCTCTGATGTATAATATCATTTGAAATACCCTATCAATATTCCTCACCATCAACACAAAACTCACCTTGAAATCTTTCACCACTTGTATGTGTGATCTAGGAATTTGACTCAAGAGAGGATGGCTAGTATTGTGTTAGTTCCAAAATGAAAACAAAATGAAACAAATACACTAATAGCATAACATCTCTAGGCCTAGACACTAGGAAGAGCTTAGTTAACAAAATCAAATGAAAAATACAACTAAAAAGCAAGGAATGAAAATACAAGAATTCCTTCACTTTCCTTAGATGCTCCAAATGCCTTTGTAGTGGTGGCTTGCTCAGCTTGTGCTCATGAAGTCCTTGACAATGGAAGCTTGGTTCTCTCCATCTCTCCTTGGAACCTTTGGATTTAGCTTGCCTTAGCTTGTAATATATTTGGCATGGTAACACTAGTTGTAATGGATTTTTGAAGATATTTGTGCATTATAACTTTGCACCAAAATAGCTTAGAAATGATGTTGTGAGGCCTCCTATTTATAGATTTTTGAATTTGATTATAATCAGCCTCAACCATCTATCTCAAGATTGAGATGTGTGGTTGAGGATTAATTCAATTTTTGGAATTAAGTTTATAATTATCCTCATCATGACATTGGAAGAAGGGGCAATTAAGAGGCATGGAGGGCATCATGGAAGGCATTGATAAGGCATGGAGGGAATGAATCCTGATATTTGTGGCATTTGTGGCCTAGGGATGTCTTCCCAAGAAATGAGGTCACCTGATGATGTAGATATTCAATATTCATTTTTAAAAATAAGTATTCAACAAGTTTCCATGGAATTTTTGATTAGAACTTGATTTGGATTAATTAGATCTTAAGCATCATTAAGCACTTTACGCACAAATTACTCAAATTGATCAAAATGTCTTATTATTGGTCCAAATTTTGATTGAATTGGAATTGGAAAGCAATGTCAAATGTGTTGGATGCGTATTCCCATTTAGGATGTTACCAATAATAAATAACAAAGGCAATGTCTTGTGCAGAAGATTTGATAGGAAAGAGCAATCCAGTGCACGTAAGTGCAAATTTGGCATTTTGACTCAAGATGAATTGATCAAAGTTAGCTTGCCTATAAATTGCATTGCCCCATTTAGTTATACCTTGGCCAAAGTTGGTAATTTAATATGTTAATTTCTCATCATTTAGCATGTTTTAGTGTTTTTAGGCTAAATTTTGCATTTTGGGTGGAAATTGGTCAAAACCCTGATTGGAGGTTGTCGGTGGTCAAATTTAGGTGTTTACAATTTTCCCCTATTTGAGAAGTCATTTCAAGATATAAGCACAATAACATCTTCTCAAACAATGAAAACATCTTCTATGCCTACAATTATGATAAACTAATTATATGATGCCCCCTTGAGGGAACAGTTGGCACAAGTAGGTCAACAAACAGTCTCTCAAAAAGAAAGAAGCAAAATAAAGGGACCAAAGAAAGGAAAGATGATGGGGTGAAAACACAATGATATTGAAAAAGTAGTCAAAATCACCGAGAATGTAAGTGGGATGGTGCACAATGGTTTGCCCAAAGGTGGCTATAAATATTGAACCTCGATAGTGGCAACATGGTATGATAACATAATGATTTGCCCAAAGGTGGTTATAATCATTGAGAAGATAGAGTTACCCCAATTACGATAGGCAAACAAGATAATAACATGCCCCTGTATAGGTATAAAAATTAAAGTGGTGACAAAACAATGATTTACTCAAAGGTAGTTATAATCATTGAAAAATGTAGGTGAGATGGTGTGCAATGATTTGCCCATAAGGGGTTATAATCATTGGACCCTGATTATGGAAAACATGATAAAATTGGTTGAGGATGATGATAACTTAACACAGAGGGTAATGATGAATTGGAACAACCTATTAGTAGGGAGATCTCGTTCGAAGTAATAAATGTTGAAATTTTTTTATGGTTAATTACTCTATTTGGGATATGATTAGGATGGAATCAGGATGTTGATGTCAAAGAGATGCCACCATTTCTAAATAGAATTCTTGAATATGAGGTTTTTTGTAGCACGTGTTGGTAGGTATCATGGTATAACATCATGATGATTTGGCCAAAATATGCATGAAGACTGACTCCTGTAATCTAATACTCAATAGAAAACAATGCACCAATGATAGAAACCATGATGACAATGTAAATATATGAATATGGATGGATTCAAGTGTAAGTGTGGGAAAGGAATCACCTAATGAACACACATAAACTAAATCAAGGCAACAATGTTGAAAGCAAATAAACAGATAGACAAACAAACAAAATAAGTAGAAACAAACAAATAAACAATGCAATAGAAACCTTATGAACATTGCCCCTAGAAAATAGGTGACAACTTAAAAAATGAACAAAATGAGGGAATAGAATAAAAGGAAGGGGGTGGTCGAGTTGTCTCCATATGCACTAGGCAAGTGGATGCTGCCTACATAGTTCCATAGATGTAATATCCAATAAAAAACTTTAGGCCAAATGTAGTTCTCCCAGGGAATGGGAAGAATAGGATAACTGAAGAAAACAAATAGAATGCATGTGAGAGAAGAAGAGAAATGGTCTTGAAAAATGGTAAGTGCATGAGAGAAAAAGTCCAAAAAAGATGGGGAAACTAAATGACAAGTGATTTGCTTATAACTTAGTAAGGGTTCCCAAAATCTTTAAGGCAAAGAAGTGGTCAATGTTTTTGTTCTTTTCTAACAATTTTTCAAAATGTTTTTGGTATTGTTTGAAGTATCTCAACTCAATCAAGAATTACGAGACACTAAATGGTTCAATCTCTCAAAATGATGAGAGCATTCAAATTGAGGTTGCTCATAAAATGTTGAGAGCATGGCTTAGGTTGCTCACAAAATGGTGAGAGTGTGGCTTAGGTTGCTCACAAAATGGTGAGAGAGTGACTTAGGATGATTGAGCTAACATTAACAAGTATTGAAGACTACCTATATAATCCCAGAGTGGGACCTCAAGTCACTATAGTTTTGCCTTTATAGTGGAGGAATTTGACTAGTATAGTAGCCAATTCAAATAAAATAGGCATAGTTGGTAAAAAGGCACAGTACGACATAAAAAGGGGCAAGTTGGTACGTCAAGGCTTAGTGTTGCCCCTAGTTTTCCCATAGGTGGTTATAACTAGGACACAATAGCATATATCAAGGGTACTAATTTTTCCAAAGGTGATTATAATTAGTAGCAAGACTAGTGGTAAGAAACATTAACAAATGAAGGATGCAACTACCAAAACTTCTATCACACTATCTCAAATTATGATCTATATCTGAAGTATTTGAATGAATTGATGAATTGATCAGATACCTCAATGCTAAAACTATGTAATGAATGGAAAAAACCAAGGTCAAGCAGGCTAGGATTTAAAATACACTAGGTCGATAGAATGGAAGCAGAAATTGGATACGACAAAGAGATGGATAAGGATGGTACTTATATAAAGAAGAATAGTGATAAAATGGTATAACTAAAATGGTCCTTACAGATAATACACCTTAGCATTCAATCATAGTACCACTTGAGATGAATAATATTCATCAGCTCTAGAAATTCATCATTATTTGGTGTGGCAAGTTTGTATGCTCCTGATCCATAATCTATAGTGATGATGAAAGGCCCTATCTAGTTTAGTTTGAATTTACCTTTATGCTTCTTCTCAGTCATGGTATTCTTTTGGTTTTCTTTAAGAACAAGATCACTAAGTTCAAATGTTCTATACTTAACATGTTGATTATTGTGGCCTTTGATTCAATTCTGATATGCTTGAAGATTGTTGAGTGTGGTTGTGCATTTTTCATCAAGTAGATCTAGCTCTTACAGGTGAGCTATTCGATAGTCATGATCATCCAGGACATTCTTAAAAGAGATGTAAAGTGAAGGTAACTTGACCTCAATTAGAAGGATGGATTTAGTACCATAAACAAGTGAGTATGGAGTGGCTCCTATGGGGGTATGATGATTGGTATGGTATGCCCAAAAGGAAATGAATATCTGGAGGTGCCAATCATGACCAGCATCATTTACAATCTTTTTGAGAATATTGACAATGGTTTTGTTGGATGCCTCAGCTTGGCCACTACCTTGAGGGTAATATGTTGTAGAAAAATATTGTGTGATGTTGTATTTAGTATATAAGTGGTCTACATCCTTATTCTGAAATGATCCTCCATTATCAGATATAATGTCAGAGGGGATACCGTAGTGGCAAATGAGATGGTTGAAGATGAATTTGGAAATTTGCTTTCTAGTCACATAAGTGAGGGGTATAGCTTCAACCCACTTAGTGAAATATTTAGTGGTAGTAAGGATATGTTTATGGCCATTAGATGAAGTGGGGTTAATCTTCCCAATGAGATCAAGTCCCCATGTATAAAATGGCCATGGTGTCAACATTGGTTTCAGAGTTTTTGCTACGGCATGAATCAAATTAGCATGCCGTTGACATTTGTCACACTTTTTTACATAAGTAGTGGCATCTACGTCCATTATGGGCCAATAATAACCAATACATAAAATATTTTTAGATAGGATTGCCCCACTAAAATGAGTGCCACATACTCCTTCGTGAACTTCTCTTAATGATAGTGTAGACTTTGTTAAAGTTAAACTACAAAGTAGAGTTTCATCATTTCACAAATCATGGCAATGGTTGAAATTTCATGAGCTGATGCTGATAAATTCTTAACAAAAAATTGATACTCTCTAGCTTTATCTATTTGTCAAATCAGAGAGCCAATAGTAGCCATGGCATTTGTAGTTATGCTACTAACTCTTGGTATGTGCTCAAATTGAATATTGGCAATTTGTTGCTTTAAAATATCAACCATGGCTTTATATGAAACTAGCTTGTCATCTTTGGTTTGAAAATTATCTATGACCTAATTGATGATTAACTGAGAATCACCATAAACTTAGAGATGAGGTATAGTCCAATGCACTACTTGTCAAAGTCCTGCAACAAGTGCTTCATACTTGGCCATGTTGTTTGTATAAGGAAATTTGATCCTGAATGATTTAGGAATTAGATCCCCATGTGGTGTAATAAATAATAGACCTATCTCTGATCCATATGCAGTGAATGAACCATCAAAATATAGTTTCCAAGGCTACTCCTCAAGGGGTGTGTCAATGACGGTCATGATAGATTCATCAGAAAATTGAAATGTGAGTGGTTGTGTGTCTATGAGAGGTGTTTCAACAAGTTAATCTGCAAGAAATTGTCCCTTGATTGCTTTCTAATTGACATACTCTATGTCAAACTCATTGAGAAGCATGATCCATTTAGCCATTCTTCTTTACAAAGTTGTATTAGATAATAGATACTTGAGTGGATCTACTTTTAAGATGACCATGGTCTTATTATTCAACATGTAATGGTGCAGTTTCTAAGCTGTGAAGATCATAGCTAGATAAGTTTTTTCAATAGATGCATATTTATGTCCATATGTAACCAAAGTATAGCTTAAGTAATATATAAAGTGATATTTTCCTTTGTCATCATGTTGAGCCAAGAGTGCCCCCAGAGCATGATCAGTAGCTGATAGGTGTAACGAAAATTGCTTTCCTAGAATAGGAGGTAATAAAATAGGTGGATTAACAAGATAATCTTTTAGTTGTTGAAAATATATTTGGAAGTGATCATCCCAGTGAAATGCAACTCCCTTATTCAAAAGGTGTGTAAATGGATGGAATTTATATGCTAACTCAGAGATGAAGCATCAGATGGACTGGATCTTACCCTAAAAACTATGGAGTTGCTTCAAATTGGTTGGTGGTAGCATCTTGGTTATAGTATGGACTTTAGCTAGATTGACATCAATACCTATATGAGACATGATGAATCCAAGTAGTTTTCTTGAAGTTACACCAAACACACATTTCTTGTTTGACTTTGTACTCTCGTAATCTTTCAAATATCTTATGCAGCACTACTGGATGGTCGACCCTAGTTTTGGATTTTCCTAATATGTCATCGACATAGTCTTCAACAATATCATGCATCATATCATGGAATATAATAGTCATGGCCTTTTGATATGTAGCTCCAACATTCTTAAGACTAAATGGCATTACCTGATAACAAAATGTTCCCCATGGAATGGTGAATGCAGTTTTATGTTGGTCTTCTAGTGCAGTTCTGATCTGATTGTATCTTAAAAATCCATCCATGAGTGAAAGCATTTCATAATTGATCATGGATTCAATTATCATGTTGATATTAGGCAAGATAAAATCATCTTTAGGACAAGCTTTGTTGATGTCTCAAAAATCTGTACAAAGTATGATCCCTTCAATATTTTTACTAACAGGTACAACATTAGAGATCCATTCAAAGTAGTCAATAGATTGGATACATCATACTTCTAAGAATTTTTCAAACTTTTTCTTTACCAATACATCAATGCGAGGATGCATCTTACATAGCTTTTGTTCTACCGATTTGGCATCAAGATTAACCACAAGGTGGTGTAGAACCAAGGTGGGGTCTAAACCTAACATGTTAGAATAGGCCCATGCAAATATATCTATAAATTCTCTCAATAGAGCTATAAATATGTCATATTCCTCCTTAGTGAGAAATGCACCTAATTTTATCCATTTCAAGTCTCATGGAGTCTTGATATTTACCTCTATTTTATCTTTGACTAGAAGGGTCAAACCATCCTCTAAGATAGTAGGTAATGACTTGAACTATTGGATTATATCAAGGTACTCTGTTAGGACTTATTCTTCAACTTCTCCTAGGCAAGATAAATTTGAGTCCCCTAATGGAAGATCTAGCCATGTGATGAAAATAGTCAAAAATTCTTCAAGAATTTGATCAAATACTTGTTGCTCAAAGCTAAACTTGGATCCATAGGCAAGTTCATCATTGGTGGTCTCCTAATCTAAATTTGAAGAAGAATGAACACCCTTATCTAATAGTGCTTGAAACAGGGTTTCACCACTAGACTAGCATTTATCTTTACTTTTTCCTGGTCAGAAAGCACCTCAAAAAGGTTTCCACTTTAGGACCTCAATGTTTTACTTATTTGTTTTTGGTTAAGGGTGTTCACTCGCTCTCCAAAATAGGTTGTAGGATCCAATGTGATTGAGAACCCTGATTTGTGATCTCTCAACAGAATGTTGTCTCTAAGGCTTAAAAAATCATAGAATACCTCATCATTCTAGAACTCATCAATTGGTAGACTAGATTCTTGTTGGTCCCAATTATCAGTTGGGGATAATATAATGGCAAATGGTTGCGATGAATGGCCAAGGTAAGGGTACAAATGGAATTATTATCAAATAGGTTGGTTTTAACTAGGTTATCAAAGGTGAGGCTATGATCAGACTCTACTTCACTATCGACATCATCATCATTAGTCACTGGTGATGAAGTTTGAATAAGATATGTGGGGTCACCCCTAGGTGGTTTAAATCTAAGTCCATAAGGTCTTTCATACTTAGTCATGGAAATTGGCTCGATGGTTCCTTGTTGATTCGGTCTGAGGTCTCTTCCTTCATACTTGTGATGCTCCATGATCCTATTGGGAATAGGATACTTTGTACTTTTATAACAATAAACCTAGTCATCATTGTATAATCATGATTCATCTTCTTTAAGAGGGTTAGGTCCTAGATCAGATACTAGTACAAATGTGATAGGTCCCTTATCTTTGTTCTTTTGTTCTTCTGTTGCCCTTATCTGAAATGGTGAAATGATTAGAAGCTTCAGGAGGTGGCATGTGGGAAAGGGAATCCAAGGTATTAGGATCTATGCAATTATCTAGTGAAAGATCAATAAGTATAGCTTTTCCTTTATCCTATTTGGAACTTAGATTCATACCATACTAATAATTATAGCTTTGAAATTAGGCCTCAAGATGATTTTAGTGTTCATATGGGTGTAAATCTCTTGGAATATTCACTTCCATGCCTGAGTGGGAAAACTTGATACATTGGTGCAACGTTGACAGGACTGCATGAATCTCATGTAACCAAGGCCTGCCTAGAAGCATGTTATATGATAACTCAAGATCAAGCACATGGCATAGTGTATCATGGGTCAAAGGCCCAATGATAATTGGCATACTAATGGTGCCTTGTGATTCTCTTGATTATCATAAGCTTTGATGGTTATTATTTTTGGTTGGAGATCTACCAGTATGTACCCAAGAAGTTTGATAAGCTTTAGAGACACTATGTTGAGGCTAGATCCATTGTCTATAAGGGCACATTTCACTTTATGCCATCTGATACAAACTTCTATGTACAATGGATTATTATGGAGTGGGCCAAGAGAAGACATATCGCTTTGGTTGAATGTGACTTGTTGGGTTGGAGCTAGGTGTCCAACCAAAGCTTGGAATTTATCAGGGGATATGTCATTAGCAACAGTGGATTGGGTCAAAAACTCATTCAAGATATTCTTATGGATTATTGATGTTCACATCAAATCTAAAATAAAAATTTGTGCTGGTGTCTTTTGTAATTGTTCCACAATATCAAATTTCCTATCTTAGTCAGTAGTGAATGGTTTATTCCAAGGTTGAGCGGTTGGTTGGATGACAGGCAAAGTGGCAGATGGTTATGGGCCTGGGATAGTAATCTTCAACCTTTAAGTTGTGATTGCAAAATTGATATTAAATACTAGACCATTATTGCTAACTAATGTTAAAAATGGTGTGGGACCAGAAAGGACAAGTCTCAGTTGTTGGTGCACTTGCATGTGGTCACGTGGCAAGAATGATTTGTCGATATAAGGTCCAAAAGGAGAAATCCTAGTTTGTTGTTTTGCTTGTATGCACTTCTAGGTCAAAGAAGGATTATCTATATAATTTAACTGAATATTGTTGTTTGGCAATGGTCTAGGCTGATTAGTGCTTGATTTAGGATTAATAGAGATGGTATTAATGTTACCCCCTACAATATGACCTACAACCCTATTGTAGTCATGTGTAACTGCATGGTAGGTTTGATGGTTGTTACCATTCTGACCTTGGTTTTGTCTATTGTTCTGTCATTGTGGGTTTTGTTGTTGATTTTGTGGATTTTGCTGGTTCGACTTTTGATTTTGATACTATTTTTGTTATTACATTGGTCGTTGTTGTTGTTGATTATTATACTGCTATTGATTGTTATGTCAGGGAAAGAGGTTTTGATAGATCCCAAGAGTTTGATTGGAAGTGGAAGCACCATTATTCAATTTTATCTCCCCATTATCTAACATATTCTTAATTAAATGCTTGATTTGGATACATCTTCGTAGATTATGTCCATTGACCCGATAGTCACAAAATTTGTTTTGACGATACCAATCAAGATAAGGAATGCTTTACAGATAATGATTTGGAATGGGATAACTAATTAGATTAGTGGTAACAATCTTGAAAAATATAGACTCAATAGGTTCTCCTAGGTCACTAAAGACATGACGTGTAGGGACAGCTCTTTTAGGAGGAGGGGTTTGTAATGGTAAAAGCTATTGTATTTATTATGTAGGTTTCAATTGTTACGCTTGCAACACTAGTTGGGTAGGAGTAAGTTGAAAAGGTGGTATAGATGATGTTTTCACCATTTTCACATGACAAGATTCGGTTAATCCATTTTCCACAACATTCTTATTATGTTTGAATTACTTTGGTCTTTCATAGTTATTGGCCTATACTGGTTGTGATGATTATGCTTGGATGGGATGTTGGTCATTTCCCTGATTGGTACCTTGATTTTGATTAGTTAAATTAAGTTTGATGACTCCTTTATTGATGAGCACCCTCTCGATCAACAACCCTTTATCAATGATCTATTTGAACGTATGTGCACATTACAGTTCCAGATGATAGGCTATCTCACTATGAAAATTTTTGGTAAACACAACGGCTAATTATTTATCTAGTAAACTATAGGTGAAACAGCTCACAAGGGTTCTCCATCACTGTAAATAACTTGTAAAATTCTCCCCAACTTTTTTCTTTGCTTGTGTCAGGTCCACTAATGATATCTCATGCTTGATATTATAGGAAAAGTGTTGCACAAATTTATCAGAAAGATCATCAAAGTATGCTACTAAATTTGTGGGCAACTTCAAAAACCACTCCAAGGCTTGTCCAGCCAAGCTCTTTGGAAACAACAGCAAAAGGTATATGTTGTTAAATGCCACTGGTTGACATGCGACAAAGAATTTGGTCAAATGAGCCATAAGGTCACATTTTCCTTTATATTTGTCAAATGTGGGTGGTTTGTGTCTTGGAGGAAATGGTATCTATAAATACTCCATGTTGAATGGATATAAATATACGTCATCCAATTTGAACTTTTTGGTCTGCTTCCCAACTTGAATGGTAGTAATTGCATCCTTCATCTGTTATAATTCTTAGGATAGAAAACTAGATGGAATATTGGTTTGAGGGAGAATTTGGGTTTGGATAGATGGTTGGGAGGTCGAAAGTGGGACACTTTGACTAGGGTACAATGGATATATCTATTGGGGTATATTGGTTGGGTTGGGGAATGGACCAGGAATACGCATATGTGGATTAGGATGTACTTGAAATTGCACATTTGGTTATGTGATATTTTAGTTTGGGTTGGTGATAAATGTTTGACTTAGAGAATTTTTTGATTGGGACGGAGGGATATAACTATAATGTGTCTGTTGTGGTTGAAAAGGGACATGCTACCAACTAATCGAACCTTGTTGTTGAGTGAAAACTTGTGGACCAAGACCCTATCTCTAGATTTGTGGCACATTTTGAACCAACAATTGTCTAGTAGGTACCTAAGAAATATGGGGACCTCCTTGTTGCATGAATCCCTATGAAGAAATGAAAGTAGGTTGTAGATTCAACATCTGTCATTGACTAATATTTGCATGTTGTTGACTAGTCATTACTTGGTTTTGGATTGGCATATTAGTCTGTGACTAAAGAGGTATGTTCGTTGTTACCTAGCGAGGTGGAACATTTGTTACCCCTGATTGAGGTGGCAATGTATTTGTCCTATGATGCATTGATACACTAGATTATGCATGTTGTTGTGGAATACTACTCATTACTTATTGAGGAAGAGTAGGGTTCGTCACTAACTATCATTGAGGTGTGACATTGACCGTTGTTTGATTACCTAACCCCATAGATTGTACATTTGAGGAAGTAGTGGGTTGAGGTTGGGGTGTAGAAACTCTCACTCCCAGGTATGATGACCTATTCATATTATTAACTATATGCACATGTTGTTGGTTAGTTTTTTGTGTATTAGTACCACTTTGATCAGGATTGGACATTGTTTGCACATTATCTACTACGTTTGGCTCACTATTCAATGTAGAGGTCGAAGACACTTCTTCAATAATGAGCACATGCATCAAGTTATCTATTGAAACAATTTATACGAATGGGTCAAAATTTGGATTCTCTTATCTAGTTAACTCTATCAATACTTTTGTTGAAGGAACTGGGTCAATGAGAGGCTTACTTACCATGTTCATCTAATTGAAATTATGTTCTAGATTCAAGTAGGTTTGATACACTATCTACATTTGGTTAAAGTGATCTTCCATGATGTTTTTGCCTCAATCAGATATATTAGGATCTTGGTAGGTTGTTTGGACTAGAGCCATAAGATTGCTAGAAGAAGCCTATTGATCGTAAATGATATTGTGGGGCACTCTTACTAGACTTCGTAAAATTTTATGGGAGAAGTCTCCTAGAAACTTGGCCCCTACCTCGATGGCTCTAACCAAAATCTCATCTTTGTTCTCTAATAAATGTTTCTCAAATAAAAATGGATCATACGTGGAAGCCATATTAGTATAATATGTTTGTTGAGGAACTAGCTCATCCATTATGGGTATTATAGCTAGGTATTACACAGTTTGCTCTTGGTCTTGTTATGTGTAAGGTGGTGTGTTAACAAGATAGTTGGCTAATGGATCTTGGCTTTGTGCTCCTGATTGAGTATTATAAGAGGGATAAGAATCCATCTCATAATCAATATTATATGCATAGAGGTCTTGCACCATTTCTTCCTACACAACTACATTACTAATCACTGGATTGTACATGAGTCCACTACTAGTGTAGGAATGCATGTTGGGATCCATAGTCAATGCATTTGTGATAAAAGGTTAAAGATTTCTACAAACTCTAAAAAAGGACAATGTCTAAAACAGATGATGTCCCAACTTGGTCTAGATTTGTCAAAAGGATCAAAAGGTTTATGCAAAGGTTTGTGAGGAAACAAGCTAATGTGAAGTATCTAACATTTCACTATTCATATAAAGATAAGCAAGTAAATGGTCTTAAAAATCAAAATGCCAAATTCTAAGGTCGAAGTGTTTCAAATCAATCTAATCTAAGAATTTAAATGTTACTAGGTCTTTTGGCCAAATGTGGCATCAAAAGTTAGGCTCAAACAAGGCATGTGCTAGGACTCTTGACCAAACAAAGTTAAAAGCTAGACTTTGAAAATAGTTGAAAGTTTTGATATAATGGATTTGAAATAATTCTAACAAACACTATGCATTTGATTTTCAGACATGAACTTGATCAACTAGGTATAAGGTATGAAATAAAAGGCACTTTAGTAATAGTTTATTTTCTCACAAAAAATGGTATAAAAATGAGTTTTTTTAACAAACAAGCTAGACAAATGTGAACAGTATAACTATTTTAGACAAAAGATCAAAAAAGTACACTTGGATTGATCTAAAAATGTATAAATAAATTTGAACCCTATGCAAGAAGATCTATGAAACAATATTTGATATGTTTTGGGCAACATAACGACACTATACTACCCAAAAAGATGTGATAAAAAGGTTCGTTTCAAAAACTCTCTAGACAAAGATGCCTTCCTACAATCTTGATAACATAATGCTACCTTTCTTGACTCAAAATGTTGTGGTGCATAGACTTAAAGTGCAAGTGTTTAGCACAAAATGGCTTAAATCTATCAAATGTTGATAATGATTATGAGTCTTAAATGACCTTCAACCCAAATTAGAAATTAAACCTAAGTTCCCTCAAGTTTAATGCAAATGGAAAACCCACTTAACACATCAACCTTATGAACTTATAAAGCTGTAATTCTGAATTTAGATTATAAGTGAAGGACTTAAACAACTTTGGTAAAGGTCTAGACTCAATTGGGCAACATAACTGCACCAAAGTGGATGATATGACTCTCAAGCTTTTGAATAATTTTTGAACCAGGCAAATTGATGATCTCACGTGGACAACATAATGCCCTTTGTTCAAAGAAAAATTTGGACTATGTGTTTGGTTTGGATTATTTGTTTACACCAAGTTTTGACTCCAAACATTACTTTAAACTAAGACAAGACCAACTAATTAATTGTTCTTAGATCTTAAACTGACAAGGTTGCTTGGTATTGTTGGAATCTATCAATATACATCATTTGAGAGGATTTTAAGTGTTCATCCAAAAGTAAATGCATATTATATAATAAAGTTTTTACACCCCCTTCTCTCAAATGGTAGTATTGTGACATGGACCTTGAGGCGCACCTTACACCAACAATACTTCTGCGGCAAGTGGGGATTTGTATAAGATCTAACAAGTTTTTAAATGATCTAGAGGAGTCAATTGCATAATGATTTTCACACCAAACAATGCAAAAACAAAGCATGAATTTTGAGTCTGTATCACTTGGCTTGTTGTAAAAAGGTCTAGTCCTTTTTGCAACCACTACATCCTACTATTCACTCAGTGTAGTGTGATGTCCAAAGTGTCACTACATCCCGTGTGTAACTCTAAAGGAGCCAAATGAAGTCAATGTTGGGAGATGAAACCCCAGGTCAAAGCTTCCCTAAAGAACTTACGGGAGGTGATGAAGTCCCCCTCACAAGCCAAGATGCATACAAATAAAGAAAGTATGAAAGTAGAAAGGCTTTAGGGTCATTTTCAAGGTCACCCAAACTTTGAAGAGTTTTTAGGGAGTGCTTTAGATGACTTTATTTCTAAGCCTTGGACTAGGCTACTTGCAATAGAAATAGGGCTTTTGATTTCAAGGGTTCCTTATAGGGGACAAATGAAAAAGCATACACGCAATATTCCTCTTTTTGCCAAACAAAAATTTTATTTAAACAACTATTGCAAATAAGAATTGACAAGTGTGATCAATTTTAAACTCAAAATTAAATATTTGGTGGTGTTCATTTGACCCCATGGTCTTAATTGTAAACTTTGAAAACATTCACCAAATCATCTAAGTCCTTTGTTAAACACCAAAACAAAGTTCCTAATTGATTTTTAAGCATGCAAAGGTGATTTAAACATGTTTTAAGCAAGTATCAAGCTTGGTCCTTTAGCAAAAATGTTAGCATGTCTTTTAGCTTTAAAGCTCTTTTTAGTTTGAAACAATAAACTTTGAGAAAGTAGCTCTCGAGTATGTGTTTTTGGAAAAACTATAATGACTGACATTGGTTATTACCACCGATGTTGGTTATTTTGGCTAACCAAAATCTAAACGTGTTAAACAAAAATGGCAAAATAAAGTTAGAAAATTAATTTGCAAGAGTTTTAAAGGCTCAAATAAATATTCTAGAGTTGCAAAATGATATTCTTCATGTGTAAGATGCGTCTCGTCCCATCGGGCGTGCCATCATGTGATTTAAGAATTTCACTCAAGAGATGATGGTTAGTATGGTGTTAGTTCCAAAATGAAAACAAATTGAAATAAACACACTAATAACATAACATCTCTAGGCCTAGACACTAGGGAGAGCTTAGTTGTAGAAACCCCTGTTTCCCCTAAATTTTGAAACTGTATGTTTTGGATTGTTTTTGTGTATTTTGATTTTTTTGATGTTTTTGCATGAATAAAAATGCAATTTTTGCAAGATAAATTTGAATAGATTCAAATAAATAAATGGCAGTGTACTCTTTCAACTAACTAATCTCTGATCTTATTATTCACTTCAGATGATTACAATAAAGATCTCTCGCACACATACAAAATAATATAAAACATTGTCTTAAAAATTTGATTCTTCTACAATCTGAAAGAAAACCCTAGATCTGGTACGGCTCTGGTTGCTATTCAAGAACACAATCACCGACGTCAGTTATACTATCACGATCGGTTGATATACTGTCGATGTCAGTCTCTCTTGATCAGTCTACCCTGTCGACGTCGGTATACAGTTGGCTGATGTCGGTCTTTGTGATGCTGATGTCGGTCTCTGCGCTCCCTGTAGTGTTGTTTGGCCTGCTGCCGAATGGTATAGATTTTGTACAGTAGCAAAAAAATAGTACAACCTGGTATGACTATACACCAGAACCCTAGAAAAGTGTGCCACTCCTATTGATTTATTTTTGGATGATTTTCTAGATCAAACCCTAATAAAATAAATACTTGTAAATCTCTGTGATAACTTCTGTATGAAATTATCTCTCAAACTGGCAATAGATCAGCTCATATCTCACAACCTCTGAATTGCACACACTGAAGATTGCACGTTCTCTAATGCAAATAGAATACTGGAAACCCTTGGCTTAGTCTTCTCAGAAAAACACTTAGCAAAATTATCTTCAACATGAATGAATATGAATAATATGGCACTCCCTCCAATGAGAAACCCTTATATCCTCTAAAAGGTGCACCCTTTTTCATGGACATTGACAGTCTTGATGATTAGCCTATTATACGACCTTCGTAGGCTAATAGGATGGATAGAGGGTCATAATGGAGCTTGGATTGACTTTGATTCATAGGATTTCTACATTTGATTTTCATTCAAGTTATTTTGGACACATTTGGCATGAGCTCCTACTTTTTAGGGATATTTGATATGTAGTGGAGCGCCTTTATTTTGGTATGGTCATGTGTGAAATCACTCCCTGATTCACTAGCTTCGATCGGTTTGAGGATCCGACATGTATTGAGGGAGATATTAATATTTGATTGACTTAATCAAATATTAATTATTTAGCCTAATTTTAATTAGAAACCCTAATTCTAATTTAAGAAACCCTAATTAGGGCAAGCATATCTTTTTGAGGGTATAAGGGTTTCTCATGGAGGCCATTATTGATTAGCCATGGATTACTGATTATTGAAAATTGAAGAAATTCTTCTGTGAAGACTGAGCCAAGGGTTCCAGGATTCCATTGCAGTGGAGAATGTTCCCTCTTCATTGTGTGTGATTTAGAGGCTGTGAGATATCAGCTGATTTATTGCCAAATTGAGAGATAGCTTCATCCAGAAGTTATCACAGAGGTACATATTTGAGAGATAGCTTCATCCAAAAGTTATCACAGAGGTACAGATTTGAGAGATAGCTTCATCCAGAAGTTATCACAAAATTTCAGGGTTGAGAGATAACTTCACACAGAAGTTATTACAGATATTTCAGGTATTTATCTTTATTTAGTTTTAATCCAATAAATCATATAGATAGAAATATTTTGTATTAGAATAGTATATCTTCAGATCAGGTTGTTCAGCAATCAGGGGTTAAGAACAGACAGGTTGGTGGCCGTACTAAATTCGTACAGGTCCATTCAAATCAGCTCAGGCACTAACCTCGGCAGACAGAGGGCTTCTAGTGACCGACATCGGTTGACTGAAGACCGACGTCGGCAGAAAGCCGACCGACAGCGACCGACGTCGGTGATATATCGACCGACGACGGCGTCTGTGTGTCGACACAGAAAGGCCGAGACCCTTCCAGATTCAGATTTCACTCCCATATTTGCAAAGCCAGGGTTTCAATACTGTATTTCATATTTTATATGCATAAGAGAGGATTGTAATTGTAATAGTTTAAAAGGACATCTTTTGTAATCATCTGAATGAATGATAAGATCTGTGATTTGTTTATGCATACTTGAATCTATTCTGCAGTTTGTATCTGTGATCAGAGCTTTATGAGTCTATATATTCCCTGTTTGGAGGGGATATTACAGTGGTATCAGAGCTTTTGTAGGAGAAAAAAGAGCCCCTAAGTAAGGGACATCACAGTGGTATCAGAGCTTTTGTAGGAGAAAAAAGAGCCCCTAAGTAAGGGACATCACAGTGGTATCAGAGCCAATGTCTTGCCATCCTGTTGGGTAGTTTGGGTATCAGTATGGCTTTAACAGATGTCAAAGATTTGGAAGAAGGAATGCACAATGTGAAGCAGAAGCTAGATAATCCATTCCAGCAAGCAGATGACATTCTAAAAACTTTGGAGGAGTTAGAAATTTATTTAAGCAAGGTTGAGCAGTTAAATTCTTATGAGATGCAAACAGTGTTATCTCCAGCGTTTGATTCTTTGGTGAAGCCCCATTTATTGAGACATCATGATGAGGTGGTAAGACTTGCAGCCCTCTCTTGCATTAGTGAAATCATGAGGATCATAGTTGGCTTTGATTTTAATGATGATCAGATTATGAGAGAGGTATTTCATGCCATGGTAAGGAGCTTCGAAAAGTTGGATAACATTAGAGACCTTCATTTCTCTAAGAGGGCAAGATTACTTGAAATCTTTGCAAGGTATGGATTTGAAAACCTTATGATGTTAGTAGGTTGTATTGGTGACATTCACAGGATGTTTAAAATATTTTGGACTATTTTAGATGATTTTCATTCCAGTGATGTATTAGCATCAATGCACTCTATCATGTTCACAATCTTGTTTGAGGAGGAGGATAAAATTTCTAAACTTTTGGCAGAAGATTTATGGTATGTCTGGACAAAAGGGAAAAATGTTTCACCTAGAGCTTGTATGTGGTTAAAGAGTTTAATTAATAGGCCTAAGGATCGTAGTGCTTTCCCTATGACATGCAGCAACTTGCATAATGAGTTTGACAGTCATGCTGATCCAGTACAGGGAGATATTAACACATCTTCAGGTAATGATTTATCTGCATTATCTTCACAGGTAGGGGTAGTTGAGGATGTTGTGGATGAGCTTTGTCTTTAGGTGAGTTCAGCACAGGTGTTAGACAGTGAGGATGAGCTTGATGCTTGCATTCAGAGTGTGGAGGTATACTCAGAGGTTAGTACATTGAGTATTGGTGATGAGTATGTTTTTGTAGCTGCTGATGAGGAGCATGTTGTTGAGGCTAACACATATATTCAGGGCTTGGGAGTACCTGATTCTGAGGAGTTTGGGATACCAGTGGAGTTGAATCTCCATATTGATTATTCTCATACAGATGATAGTGTGGTACAGTTGGTTGTGTCGCCTTTACAGAGAGATTAGTTATGGGATGGATTGGCACCATCTCTTGCAGATGGAATTGGCAGTTGGAATTGTCCATTATACTTGGATTATGATGTTTTGAGAGTTTGTTTCTCATGTGCTCTTGACTATGGTATTTGTAATCTTGGAGGTTGGAGTTTCATGTGCCAGTTTGATTATGAGTCTTTCTTTGTTCTACTTCTGCTGATGTTGCAGGTACTTGCATTGATTCACAGCAGTGCAGAGCATAACTACATTTGGGTTCCAGGTGGATCGAGTAGTTCATTATTCTAAGATTGCTTGGGGACAAGCAATTTTTGGAGGGGCGGATTGTCATGTCCCCTTTTTCATGGACATTGACAGTCTTGATGATTAGCCTATTATATGACCTTCGTAGGCTAATAGGATGGATAGAGGGTCATAATGGAGCTTGGATTGACTTTGATTCACAGGATTTCTACATTTGATTTTCATTCAGGTTATTTTGGACACATTTGGCATGAGCTCCTACTTTTTAGAGATATTTGATATGCAACGGAGCGCCTTTATTTTGGTATGGTCATGTGCGGAATCACTCCCTGATTCACTAGCTTCGATCAGTTCGAGGATCTGACATGTATTGAGGGAGATATTAATATTTGATTGATTTAATCAAATATTAATTATTTAGCCTAATTTTAATTAGAAACCCTAATTCTAATTTAAGAAACCCTAATTAGGGCAAGCATATCTTTTTGAGGGTATAAGGGTTTCTCATGGAGGCCATTATTGATTAGCCATGGATTACTGATTATTGAAAATTGAAGAAATTCTTCTGTGAAGACTGAGCCAAGGGTTCCAGGATTCCATTGCAGTGGAGAACGTTCCCTCTTCATTGTGTGTGATTTAGAGGCTGTGAGATATCAGCTGATTTATTGCCAAATTGAGAGATAGCTTCATCCAAAAGTTATCACAGAGGTACATATTTGAGAGATAGCTTCATCCAGAAGTTATCACAGAGGTACAGATTTGAGAGATAGCTTCATCCAGAAGTTATCACAGAATTTCAGGGTTGAGAGATAACTTCACACAAAAGTTATTACAGATATTTCAGGTATTTATCTTTATTTAGTTTTAATCCAATAAATCATATAGATAGAAATATTCTGTATTAGAATAGTATATCTTCAAATCAGGTTGTTCAGTAATCAGGGGTTAAGAACAGACAGGTTGGCGGCCGTACTAAATTCGTACAGGTCCATTCAGATCAGCTCAGGCACTGACCTCGGTAGACAGAGGGCTTCTAGTGACCGACATCGGTCGACTGAAGACCGACGTCGGCAGAAAGCCGACCGATAGCGACCGACGTCGGTGATATATCGATCGACGACGGCGTCTGTGTGTCGACACAAAAAGGCCGAGACCCTTCTAGATTCAGATTTCACTCCCATATTTGCAAAGCCAGGGTTTCAATACTGTATTTCGTATTTTATATGCATAAGAGAGGATTGTAATTGTAATAGTTTAAAAGGACATCTTTTGTAATCATCTGAATGAATGATAAGATCTGTGATTTGTTTATGCATACTTGAATCTATTCTGCAGTTTGTATCTGTGATCAGAGCTTTATGAGTCTATATATTCCCTGTTTGGAGGGGATATTACAGTGGTATCAGAGCTTTTGTAGGAGAAAAAAGAGCCCCTAAGTAAGGGACATCACATGCACTTGCCCTAATTAGGGTTTCATAATTAAGAATTAGGGTTTCATAATTAAAAATATGCCAAATAATTAATATTTAATTAAATCAATCAAATATTAATATCTCCCTCAATACATGTCTGCTTCTCGAACCGTCTAAAACTGGTGAACTAGGGAGTGATTCCGCACATGACCATACCATAACAGGGGTGCTCCACTGAGTGCCAAAAATCCCTAAATAACAAGAGCTTAGGCAAACGTGTTCGAAAGAGCCTGGACGAAAGCCAACTAGAAAATTCTGCTAGTCGAAGCCAAGCCAAGCTCCATCAAGACCCTCTATCCATCCTATCAGCCTACGAGGGTTGCATAATAGGCTAATCATCATAAAACAAGATCACGCTAAAAAGGGGACATTACAATCCACCCTCCCTAAAATTACTTGTCCCCAAGCAATCTCAACAATAAACCAATCAATCCACCTGGATCCCACATGTAGTTATGATCTACACTGCTGTTAATCAATGCAAGCTCCTGCAATATCCTCAAAAATATAACCAAGAGGAATCCATAATCAAACTAGCGAATACAACTCAACCAAACTCCATGTACACATTCCACCATGCTATGTGGAAGGCACACTCCAACACTGCCACAACTCCCAAATGGAACTACGCCAAGTGCAAAGAATCCACACACTGTACCTCTACTAGAATCAACATATTTTTGCAAAACATCAGCCACGGTCTCATCACCCAAACTCCTATGCATCGTTGCTAATGAAGTGACATCACATGCTAGATAGCAATAACACAAACCAAATCTGCTGGCCATCAACTCCTACTCTAAGTCATGCACCGACAAATTGTTAACCCCAGCACCTATCACCATGCCATGTCTATCACAACTCTCATCCCATGGCGTCAAATCGTCCCAAGTACCAAGATAAGGATCCCAACATCCAATCCATGAACAGAAAGCAACTGACAACTCAAGTAAACTCCTCACCTAAATAATGTGAACCATACCAATTGACTTCACGCACCTGTCTCCTGTACCAACTACAATCTCTGAATCCAGAGTGTGAATGCTAGACATACTCATATCATCATCAACATGTGACCTGATTGTAAAAGAAAGCTGAGTCCCTGCCACATGTGCTAACTCCTGAACTGAACTCACCTCAAGACAAAGCTCGTCCACATGTCTCTCTTATATTAGTGCCAATGTGCACTCGGCAGCCCACTCTACCATATCGTGTTGTATGAACCTCTCCATCTAATGAAAAAACATATTTTTGATGTTGTTGCCCTGTATTTTCTTAAGAATATGTGTCTTCCTATCAACATCAAAATGAACCTCCATGTCCTTGAAATGAAGAGTGACTTCCTCAAGGGAATGAAGCCACTTCATGCCCAGGACTAAATCTATATCCCCCATCTTCACCACATAATAATTAGCCTTGAACTCATAGTTGTTCAAGCGCAATGGGAGGTCTCTAATCATCCGCTCACACCTAAGAGTGTAACCATCGGCCACCTTAACTCTAATGCCCTCAAAATCCTCGATAGTGAGTCCACGCTTCTCCACAAATCTAGCATCAATAAAATTATCTGTGGTCCCTGTGTCAAGAAAGGTGATGACCCTTTGTCCTGCCAAAACTCCACAGAGTCTGAATGAACCATCTAGCTAAATGCTAGATAGGTGTGCCTCCTGTATCTGAAGCTCTGAATCTACCTCTACCTTAGGCTCTGAAGCCTCTACCTCTGACTCCTCAGAACTCTCCTGGTGTTCAGAATCTTCTGATTCCGAATACTCATAATAAGCCCACATCACTCGATTTGCCTTGCCCTTATGCCTCAAAGGACAATCGTGATTGGCATCATAGGGACATTTGTAGTAGAAGCAAAGCTTCTTCCTATGTAGATCGTTAAGAGCCTTTCGATCCAAAGGTGGTGCTACTAGATTGGCCTTTGAATCATTCTTAACACCTAATTTATCTTTGTTGAAATCTGACCTCTCTCTATCTCCGTTGAAGCCCTTATTGTCCCTAAATGAGAAGTACCTCTGGAGTTAAATTTACTGGATGGGGCTGCCATCTCCATATTACATGCCTTCTTCATAGCTTCCTATAACGAAGGAGGATCAAAGGCTTTGATCCAACCTCTCAATGGTTCGGATAAGCCCTCGATGAAGAGAACTACCAATCTACGCTCTGAAATGTTTGGCACCATGACTGCCAATCATTGAAAATCACCAATGAAGGACTCCAAATTGCTTGTTTGTTTCAACTGTGCCAGATCTTGAAAGTAAACCTCGGGATCTTTCCTATCAAACCTCTCAACCAACCTATCCACGAAGTCCTAGTACTCTGTCACCTGATTATGCTGAAGTGTTACCATACCATAGTACCACCAATCATGTGCTACTCCCTCCAAGTGCAAAGTGGCGTATTTGATAGCCTCTATCTCTGTCATTGGCCTCAATGCCAAGAATGTGTCAAGCTTATGAATCCAAGCTTGAGCTGTCATCTTACCACTCCCATCAAAAGTGGTCAAAAAAAGCTTGCCTGTAGCCTTCTTCAGCTCACTAAGTTGACCTCTAGGCCTCCTGTCATGTCTAACTGATCTGTAGTGCTCTCTCCTCTGATTGACAAAATAATCAAAGGACATCCTCTCTTGAACTTGAGGATCTAATAAATCCCACTCATCATTTGCAGCCATGAGAGCATCTGCAAATAGGGAATCTCCTGCCGCCTCCTCTGTTAGAGCCTCTGGTTCCTCTTGAACAAATGTAGAACATGTAGGCCTATCAGCTATTCTAGAATGGGTCAGCGGTGGTCTCTGATTAACAGTAGCACTCCTGTTATCTCCTTGTTCCCCATTCTATCTAACAGGTGGGTTCATCCTCTCTACCATAGTAGTAAGTGCCTGTAGTCCCTGCGTCATCTGCTGCTGGCCTATAACCATAACACAAAAGAATTATTTGGTGTCCTGATCATCATTATACCTGTGGCTCCTAGGTGGGCTACCCTCACCCCTATCACTCATGATGGTCGGATGGTGTTCTAAAACTGGTTCGCCTTCCAGCAAGGCTCTACTGCGTGTGTAATACCTATGTGGTCCCAACTCTTGTGGCTGCATAAGATCTCTAAACCCTTAGGATGGCAAGATTTAGCTCTGATACCACTGTAAAAACCCCTGTTTTCCCTGAATTTTGAAACTGTATGTTTTGGATTGTTTTTGTGTATTTTGATTTTTTTGATGTTTTTGCATGAATAAAAATGTGATTTTTGCAAGATAAATTTGAATAGATTCAAATAAATAAATGGCAGTGTACTCTTTCAACTAACTAATCTCTGATCTTATTATTCACTTCAGATGATTACAATAAAGATCTCTTGCACACATACAAAATAATATAAAATATTGTCTTAAAAACTTGATTCTTCTACAATCTAAAAAAAACCCAGATCTGGTACGACTCTGGTTATTGTTCAAGAACACAATCGCCAACGTCAGTTATACTACCACAGTCGGTCGATATACTGCCGATGTCGGTCTCTGTCGATCAGTCTACCCTACCGACGTCGGTATATAGTCGGCCGATGTCGATCGATATACTGTCGATGTCGGTCTCTGTAATGCCGATGTTGGTCTCTGCAATGTCGATGTCGGTTTTTGCGCTCCCTGCGACGCTATTCGGCCTACTGTAAAATGGTACAGATTTCATACAGTAGCAAAAAAATAGTACGGCCTGGTACGGCTGTACTCCAAAACCCTAAAAAAGTGTGTCACTCTTGTTGATCTTGTTCTGGATGATTTTCTAGATCAAACCCTAATGAAATAAATACTTGTAAATCTCTGTGATAACTTATGTATGAAATTATCTCTCAAACTAGCAATAGATTAGCTGATATCTCACAACCTCTGAATTGCACACACTGAAGATTGCATGTTCTCCAATGCAAATAGAATACTAGAAACCCTTGGCTCAGT
The DNA here is from genome assembly GCA_037957365.1 of Torreya grandis. Lineage (NCBI taxonomy): Eukaryota > Viridiplantae > Streptophyta > Pinopsida > Cupressales > Taxaceae > Torreya > Torreya grandis. The sequence goes on along the minus strand of JARHVA010005376.1, from coordinate 213,834 downwards.
CTTCTCAGAAAAAACACTTAGCAAAATTTTCTTCAACATGAATGAATATGAATAATATGGCACTCCCTCCAATGAGGAACCCTTATATCCTCTAAAAGGTGCACTTGTTCTAATTAGGGTTTCATAATTAAGAATTAGGGTTTCATAATTAAAAATATGCCAAATAATTAATATTTAATTAAATCAATCAAATATTAATATCTCCCTCAATACATGTCTGATTCTCGAACCGTCTGAAACTGGTGAACTAGGGAGTGATTCCGCACATGACCATACCATAACAGGGGTGCTCTGCTGAGTGCCAAAAATCCCTAAATAATAGGAGCTCAGGAAAACGTGTTTGAAAGAGCCCGGACGAAAGCCAACTAGAAAATTTTGCTAGTCGAAGCCAAGCCAAGCCCCATCAAGACCCTCTATCCATCCTATCAGCCTACGAGGGTCGCATAATAGGCTAATCATCATAAAACAAGATCACGCTAAAAAGGGGACATTACATTAGTTATCAAAAGTAAATGACAAATACAATTAAAAACAAAGAATGAAAACATAAGAATTCCTTCACCTTCATTGGATGCTCCAAATGCCTTTGTAGTGGTGGCTTGCTCGACTTGTGCTCATGGAGTCCTTGACAATGGAATCTTGGCTACCCCCATCTCTCCTTGGCACCTTTGGCTTTAGCTTAGCTTGGCTTGACTTGCAATAAATTTGGCATGGTAACACTAGTTGCAATGGTTTCTTGAAGATATTTGTGCATTATAACTTTGCACCAAAATAGCTTAGAAATGATGTTGTGAGGCCTCATATTTATAGATTTTTAGATTTGATCAGAATCAACCTCAACCATCCATCTTAAGATTGAGATGTGTGGTTGATGATTAATTCAATTTTTGGAATTAAATTTATAATTATCCTCATCATGACATTAGAAGAAGGAGCAATTAAGAGGCATGGAGGGCATCATGGAAGGCATTGATGAGGCATGGAGGGCATGAATCCTGATATTTGTGGCATTTATGGCTTAGAGATGTCTTCCCAAGAAATGAGGTCACTTGATGATGCAGATATTCAATATTCATTTCCAAAAATAAGTATTCAACAAGTTTCCATGGAATTTTTTATTGAACCTTGATTTGGGTTAATTAGCTCTTAAGCATGATTAAGCACTTTATGCACAAATTACTCAAATTGATCAGAATGTTTTGCTATTGGTCCAAAATTTGACTGGATTGAAATTGGAAGGTGATGTCAGATGCATATTCCCATTTAGGATGTTACCAACAACAAATAACAAAAGCACGTGTCTTGTGCAAAAGATTTGATAGGAAAGAGCAATCCAGAGCACACATGTGCAAATTTGACATTTTGACTCATGATGAACTAATCAAAGTTTGTTGGCCCATAAATTTCAATGCCCAATTTAGAGATACCCTGGCCAAAATCGACACTTGAATATGTCAGTTTCTCATTATTTAATGTGCTTTAGTGTTTTTAGGCTAAATTGTGCATTTTGGATGGAGATTGGTCAAAACCTTGATTGGAGGTTGTCAGTGGCCAAATTTAGGTGTCTATAGTATGTTATGTATGACCTTGCCCTTCTCCATGACTTCACCATTACCCAAGTTCATTATGAAACGAAATATCTCATCCTCATACAACTCATCGTCACACTATATGAAAGAATACACAACCTCATTTTCCAGTATCACCTCCCCTAAAAATATAAGATTATTGTTACTTAATACTTCATGTACAAAAGTTTAGAAAAGCTCAGCGATAATAAATTTCGAATAAAATATAACTATTGATTTACACTCTTTTACTTTATAAAACCCTTTTTTACCAAAATAGAAAATTACATCGCTTCCCACATAACTTGCAACTTTGATACAACTCCTTATGTAATTTTGTCTAAATTTTTTAGATTTGATCTGACTATTCTTATAAATTAAGATTTCTTTTAAGTAAAAAATCCTCGTGCAATTTTAAAAGCAAAAGCGAGACTGCTAAAAAAGAGAGCTTTACAATATGTTATACACCGTTAATCATGGGGATCTGATCATTGGGTTGACTGGTACTCAAAAGACACAGTTCAAACCCGGGCATGTAAAGCTCAAGAGCCATACGCTTTTAATAAAATAAAATCAAAATAATATGATGAAAAAAAACTGTAAAATGGTGCATTAAAAGACAAACTCAAATTCAAATGCCTTCATCTTAATAAAATGGTATATTCATTATAGAAAAAATCTCTTCGAGGGCTGAGATTGGACACCAGTCCTACGTGTTTTTTGGTTTTTAAAAAAGCATTTACTAAATTTCATTTAGCAACTCAAATTGAATTTGACCATACTCTTAAAGAATATTTCATTTTCAATCTACATTACAAATATTTCACTCAAACTGTAAATCAGTTTATTCGATAAAATCTTCTGTTAACCACTTCCTTTTCTTTACTTCTGAAGTTTTATATCTACACAGCTAAGCTTGGTTTATATTTAGTCTTCAATAAATTAATCCAAAATCGTCCACATGAATGACATTTTGAAAAAAAAAGAAAAGGAAATGAGGTAGGTGCATATAAATTTTCCCCGTACTCATTTACTTGCTAAAAAAACATACCTGCTTTCGATTTCGCCTGTGTAAAATCAAATCAGATGCCTGGTCCAGTATCTAATCATGGTGTAAGCGGCAGCATTTTTACGCAACAGGACAAATTTGCAATCAAAAAGATTTTAAAGTATAGAAAGATCTCTGCAGGGCGCCCACCTGCTTTAAATTTCCCTGTTCACAGCATACGTTTTAGTGGGGAAAAGGGGGAAATCTCTGATGTAAAAAATGTTACAGATTCATCCCAAACATTTTGGAATGAATCTAAACCATACCGTACACAGGATTTGAGCCAATTTGGTACCCCTAAAAAAACAATATATACAGTGACCGTATTATTTGTTGTTGTCAGGTTACAAGCAGCACAAAACAATGTAAGCGTTTAATCATAAAAGGTGCAATTTCTTTTCTGAATATATGATAAATAACTGAAGAAGCTTTGCAGGCTGGAAAGTGGCAGGTTCTGTGTTCGATTCCTGTGCCTTCGGTGTATTTAATGTTAAGCCCTCCTGAGTCCTTCAGTTAAGCAGATCATGCAAATTTGAAACCCGTACCTGCCAAACATTTTACAAATAAATAAAGCAGTCGTAACAGTCATTCATTTTGTGAGTTACAGTTATATACAAGAACTTCATGAGTACCCGAAAAATGCACTGCTTTTCTGTAATTTTTACAGCAGAACAAAAAACAAATTGCATAACCAGCATACACAGAGAGAAAACCATTTTACAAATAAATAAATCAGTCGTAACAGTCATACATTTGTGAGCAACAGTAATAGAACAATTATATACAAGAACTTCTTTTACAGCAGAACAAAAAACAAGTTGCATAACTAGCATACACAGAGAGAAATGCATTACCTGTAGCAGGCACTGAAGTGAAAAACAGGAACATCGAATATCGATTTAAAATAACGATGCCTAGAAAACTGTTCAAAGCATATTAACAATAATAACCACGATGTTTATCAGCAGGCCTGTAATGTGTCCAGTCTGAAACACTATTATGATAATAATCACTACAGATTTAATGAATAACACCTTGTGAGAGACTACTGGGAATAGCTGCGTGGAAAAGATTTGGTCCTGAGTTTTGGCTTCAATTCTTCTCTGATGATGGTCCTGTAGAGAGACGGAAACGTTTCACCAAATCTTTTCTAACCAATTGTTTCCAGAAGTCTCTCACAATACTATTTGCTGCTAAATTTCACTCAAAAACAGAATAGCATTTTTTAAAAGCAGATAAAAATAATCAGTGACGTTGAAAGGAGAGCATATATATATGATAATAATGATCTGAAATTGAAAGAGTTAAAAGTTCCTTTTACCAGGCTATAATGAATGTGGTAATAATTGCTAGACATTGAAAGAGCAACATATTCTTTTATCAGATTACAATGAAAATGAACATAAGCTGTAAGTGGCCGTTGATCAATTTGCTTGGCATATCTTTTTATTTTTAAATCTGTTAGAAATCAATTATTATTGATTGTAAAGAATCAACATGGTAAGAGATGAAGCTATATTAAATTAGATGCTTATTATTCAATCAGAAATATATATATATATATATATATATAATCACAACACATTTTGTAAAAATAGAACTTTACTAACCTACAAGCATAGAAATAGAAATTAAAACAAATTATTTACAGTTTGAAGGATCTATGGAACAAAGTACAAGGTTACAAGATTTACCTATCTGTTTTACTCAAACGCTTTGGAAGTTCAGCCTGCCATTTGCACTTCAAAGTTGTTATTACATTACATATATTCAAAACAAAGCACTCTTTTTCTTGTATTGCAATATTTTCCTTTTTTCCATTGCAATGAAAATGAAGATAAACATTATACATTCGGAGAAACACACTTTCTTTCTCAGCTTGTAATGAAAATGAAGATCAAGATAGAAATAGAAACAGAAAATTTGTATTTGTCTGTTAGGATCTATGGGACAGAGTACAAAATTACAACAGAATTACTTAGTTTAACTACCATTTTTACCTCAAAGTTGTTACTACCTTAATACATTCAAAACAAACCACTTTCTTTTTTGTATTGCAATGAAAATGAAGATAATCTTATACGTTCAAAGAAAAGCACATCGTCTTACCAGATTGGAAAGAAAATCAAGATAATCACTGGACATTCAAAGAAATATACTTTATTTTGTGAGATTGCAATAAAAATAAAGATAATTACTAGACAATTGCCGGAAAAAAAAAAAAAAAGAAAAATCTTTTACCCTGGATTGCAGTGAAAAGGAAGATAATCATTAGACATTCAAAGAAAAACACTCACTTATCAACAGTGCAATGAAGATTAGAATAATCACGAAACATTGAAGGAAAAAACTCAAATCACTTAAGGAAAAAACTCAAATCACTTTCTTTTACCAGATTGCAAAGAAAGACACTTAAATCACTTTCTTTTACCAGATTGCAAAGAAAGACACCTTCTTTTGCTAAATTGCAATGATAGAGAAGATAATCACCGAACATTTAAAGAAAAACTCTCTCTTTATCGGATTGCAATGAAAATTGAGATAATCACTCGACAATCAAAGAAAGACAGTTTATTTTACCAGATTTCAATGAAGATAATCACTAGGCATTTAAAGAAAAACACTCTTTTTAACAGAGTACAATAAATATGACAATACTTACAGGAAATTGAAAGAATAACACTATCTGAATAGCATTTTCTTTTACCAGACTAGAATGAATCCATAACATTGAAAGATTTGGAGTTGTCTTTTACCAGGCTATGAAAAAACGGAGCCCTCAAGCTTAAATAGTGAATTCTTCCATATTTTCCCACAGCTTTCTTGAGCTTTGTACAGAGATACCCTCAGACAAAACATTTTAACAAAAATCTTTATCCTCACCTGAGCACTAAGTTCAAGAAAGCTGTGGAAAAATATGATGGAATTCTCGCCACGCCACAGCCACCAAAGAAAGCTAAAAGATCGGTGCAAATTTCTCAACGAAAAAACCACACAAAACATTTAAACCTGAGCACTGTTAAAAACAAACCGGAAAAAAAAAAGAAAAACCATACGAAGAAAATTTTCAATGCTAAAGATTGATGAAAGCTCTAGAGCCGTTCTCAATTTAAAGCCCTTGCAACAGTCACAGCTATGCCATTTACGGTTAAAATTCTAGTAAAAATTCAGAAGTACTGGAAATTTTTACCACAAAAGCCACCGCCATTGACCCGAAGGACATAATCGCCATTAACAAAAGAAAGAAAAGAGATAAGCCCACACAAAACCGGAGGGTATTATTGCGGGCTTTACATTGTACTGTTATACAGACAGCTACTCCCATGGCATTTTATGCACTATTTTGACTCCAAACGAAAATGAAAAGGCAAATGAAAAAGCGCTGTTTATAATGAGCAAATTGAGCTGTGGAGGGGATCGAACATGGGACCTGTAAGACTTACACAAACAAGCAAAAGTGGGCAGCGGCAGCTGGGCCTTCTGCAAAAACTGACCGGGCTATTTCTTGTGTCATACTCTAAAACAACAAAACATGCACTGTTTTTATGGCCCACCCTACGTTATATTCTGTACGTTTTTGACGAATCTTAATTAGATTTTGTGAGCCCAATTAAATAAATCTTATTCTCCTTGGCTTGACTTAGTGGTAGAGATGGAAATGGGCGTTCGGTAGGTGGGTTCATATTTAATTGCACGATGATAATTGTGAGATTGGGGCCCACATTTAGTTTAGAATACAAACGGGTTTTATTCCCATTGTTTTTTTTGTTGTAGGTAGTTTGATTGTTAGTGGGATTTGAATTTGGATCGTTATAATATAAATGCACCAGTTTTATTTGTTATATCATAATTCAAAAAAATAATTGAGATCAATATTAATGTAAAAAAATTGAAATGAATAGTTTTCTTTATAAAATTTAACGAATTATGGGACCATAAATTGGTGTTGTCTCACTCAACTACTCAAAAATGATGATATTGGAGTTGAATTGTTTTTTTTATCTTAATTTTTTCAAATAATTCTAACATGAAACAATTTTTTAGTATTTTATGGATATACTACAAGCCTCTTTTGAATTTGGTATGTATTTTCTATGTAAGATTAATTGCAACGAGAGTTTGGTGTGAGTGTGTTATGAATGAGGTTAATTGACGAGAGCTTGGTATGAGCATTTTGCGAATGAGGTTAGTTTGGTGTGACCATGTTAAAAATAAGGTTAATTAAGGGGAGTTTGGTGTGGGTGCACTACGAATGAGATTAATTGAGAGAAATTTGGTGTGAGTGTACTATGAGTAACATTAATTGAGAGGATTTTAGTGTCAATGCACTAAAAATAAATTTAATTGAAGGGAGTTTGGTGTGAATGTGCTATAAATGAGGTTAATTAAGAGGAGTTCTGTGAGAGAGCACTACAAATGAAGTTAATAGGGGAGTTTAATGTGAGCTTGCTACAAATGAAATTAATTGAGAGGAGTTTGGTGTTAGTGCACTATGAATGAGATTAATTGAGGGGAGTTTGGTGTGAGCACTTTATGAATGAGGTTTATTGAGGGGAGTTGTGTGAGAGCATGCTACGAATGAGGTTAATTGAGGGGATTTTGGTGTGAGCATGCTATGAATAAGGTTAATTGGGGCTAGAGAATGGATACAATTGAGTGTGAGGGTGTTGTGATTGTGAGTGCACTACGAATGAAGTTAATTGGGGTCAAACAAATGAAAAATAAGTGTGAACGTATTGTGAATGAGATAAATTAAGATGAGTTTGGTGTGAATATACTACAATGGTGTTAATTGAGGGGACTTTAATGTGAGTGCACTATGAATGAAGTTAATTGAGAGGAGTTTGGCATGAGTATGCTATGAATGGGGTTAACTAAAGGGAGTTTGGTGTGAGCATGCTATGAATAGGATTAATTGGGGGTAGTTTGGTGTGAGCACATTATAAATGAGGTTAATTGAGGGGAGTTTGGTTTGAGCACCCTACGAATGAGGTTAATTTGGGTCCTTATTAATGAAGTTAATTGGGGTAAAAGACGAACACAGTTGAGTGCAAGGGTGTCGTGAATGTGAACATACTATGAATGAGGTTAATTGGGATCAAGATGTGAAAAAGTGGGTGCAAGCGCCTTGTGAATGAGGTTAATTAAGAGGAGTATGGTGTGAGTACACTGTGAATGATATTAATTGAGGAAAAGTTTGTGTGAGTGCACTAAAGATAAAGTTAATTAAGAGGAGTTTAGTGTGCTATGAATGCATCCCTTAATTGAGGGGAGTTTGGTGTGAGCATGTTATAAATGAGGTTAATTGAGAGGAGTTTGGTGTGTATGCACTACAAATGAGGTTAATTGAAGGGATTTTGGTGTGAGCACCCTACAATTGAGATTAATTGAGGTAAAAATTTGACATAGTTAAATGCAGGGATATTATGAATGTGAATATGGTATGGGTTCAAGGTTAACTAAGGTAAAAAATTGGCAATTAAGTGGAAGTGCACTGTGAATAAAGTTAATTGGGATAAAAAATGATCAATAGCTCGCATAAGACTTGTTTCAATAAATTAATAGAAATAAAAAGTAGACGAAAGTCGGATGTAAATAACCTATGAATGTAAACACTCAAGAGCAAGGGTATTATAAATGATGTTAATTAGGGTTTTAAAATGGACAAATGCACCTTGGTTGGAGCTCCACAACATGTGAATGGAGTTACTTGGGATTTAAAATGGTTGAAATTTTAGATGAAAATTAAGCTTTGATTTGATTGGAGGCTCTAAGTGACCCAAATCCAGAGTCATGAAGGTCTCCGAGTTTTATTTTTTTGACCCATTTGAAAAAATTAAACAAGTCTTCAACTCAGATTTACCAAACCCTTTGATTATGGTGCCCACTGCCTGCAAAATAGCACGCCAATTACACCAAACATCTTTGGAAATGACCAAAGATAAAACAAGTAGTAAATTAATTTTCTAAGCATGTGGAGGCTTAGTTTATTAATTAAATTTGAATCTATGTAGGGAGATCGGACGGCAGAATATTGGGGAAGAGTGCAAAGCTTTCTTAGCCGTCCACGCGTCAGATTCTGAAGGGCAATTGGAGAAGGCGACGTCTTTCCTGTCATTTTCGAAAAAGCAATGAAAATGGGCTCACACTTTATCATTATAATTGTCACCGGTCGGCCATGGTATGAATTAATAAAACGACTATACACCATGCCATTTGTCTTTCAATAGTATCATTTTTGGCCATTCTATAAAATATTCTCACCCACTTACTCAATCTTATCCCATAAGATTGAGGGACTCTTTTAAATGGTATGGACCAAGGGAAATTGCACGGACTTTCATTTTATATTGGACAATTCCACACTAGGTTTGGGCCCTTGGCTCCTTTATGTGCCTTAAAGGGTCTAGACCTCACACTAAAAGAAATTAAACTTTTGTATAGAGGCCTACGTGGATTCATATCTACCATAGATTTAAAGGCATTCTAAAACAAACGGAATAGATGAGGCATGTCGGAGTTGCTCAATCTTTATCTCATGAAATTCTCTTTCATTGGTTCTTATGGGTTCTTCCAATCATACAATGGGTGTAGATGGTAATAAAGTGAGCCCTTTCATGCTTATGATGAGGTAGGGTTTTAGTTTCAAATGAAGAGGGGGGCATTTATCTTCTTTGTAATTTTCTGTTTGTTTTTTCTGTTATTTTGTTGATTTTTGGTTAAAGGTTAGTGGTTGTGTTGTGTGTTGGCTATTTTTTCACTGAAAGTTATGTATGTTGTTTTTTGTTGGCAGTGATTTTATTAAATTTAGTATTTTTGTTAGTGTTTATGATCATTTTTAATGTTAGTTTTTCGACTTTGTAGCAGGTTGCGAGGTCCCATCAAAACTCTTTTTTTTACCTATCGAATTAAAAAAAGTTTCAAATGAATTTAATAGAATAGATATCCATCACTTTTTAATGTTATGTTAAAGAAGGTCGATTATTCATACACCTAAATCCAAATATTTATTATTTTATAGAAAAAATACCAACCTTATACCTATTAAGATCTTGTTATTAGATACAAATAATAACACCTATTAAACTCTTGTTTATTAGATAGAAACAATGACAAATAACCCTATCGAATGAGCCCCTTTACAATGCCAAAAGAGGCAAATTGGGACATTTTTTTAATGGGAAGGTGAAGTATTTGGGTCATATTGTGGAGTCCTTTAGAAAAACCTTCAAAATGTATTTTTGGAGACTAAGAGGTGGAGTATTTGGGTCATATTATTTCACACAAAGTAGTCAAACCACACCCTAAGAAGATCAAATCTACGATGGCGTAGTAGGTGCCAAAAACCCTTGAGAATCTTACAGGGTTTTTGGGGCTAATAGATTACTATCATAGATTTGTGAAATATTATGGCAGCATAGTAGTACAACTCATAGCTTTATTGAAGAATGGAACAAAACAACTACCAAGGTCTTTGTGAAGCTGAAGGAGGCTATATGCACCACTATAGTTTTGGCTTTCCTTGATTTTTCTAAAACTTTTATTCTTGAATATGATAGATCAGGTTATGGCATAGGGGCAATACTCATGTAGGAAGGAAGACCCATTGTATTTTAGAGTCATCAACTCAAGGGTAAAAAGAGGTTAAAGCCGATCTACGAGAAAAAAATGTTGGCTATACTTCATACAGTCAAAAAATGGAGGCCTTATCTAATGGGTAGACACTGAGGTAAAGACTGATCTTGATAGTCTAAAATACTTTCTAGAATACCGATTACCATAAAAAAAACAACAAAAATGGGTGACTAAAATGTTGGGATATGAATTTTAAATTATCTATAAGAAAGAAAAAGAGAATGTTGTAGTAGATGCGCTATCCAAGAAGGATGAATCCACTGAGGCATTGTTATATACAATGACCATTTGGTAGGTAGATTGGTTGGAAGAGACAAGATTAAAATGGGAGGATGAGAGGTTTTTCACTCTGCATTGATGAGCCTCTAAGTTTTCTATCACATTGTCGGTCATTCCACATATCTAGGCAGGATTCAGCTTTATTGTACATTTATTATTGATCCACCCTTTAGGTGGTAGGGGATGCCCCTATTTTAATGTTCTTTGCCACTATTTCTACATATTTGTATGTAAGGAAAGATGGAATGAGTGAGAGTGACCATGGCACTGAAACAAGCGAGGGAATTTGTTTCAAAAGTATTTCATGAGGTAAGGATGTTAATCCAGACACACCATTACCTGATGTTATTCTTGATCTACTTGAATTTGACAAAGCTTGTAGTTTTTTTTATGATAATTTTACCTTAATAGTTTATTTTGTGGGAAGAGTCCCCCTTGAGAGACTTCTAGAACAATGGGTTCATAACCATTGGCAAGAGCATAGTGTGAAACTGGAAGGAACCCAGAACCTTACCAAAGGCTTCTTCTTGTTTTGATTCAATAACCCAAAGCACTGTAAATCCATTGTTAATCATGGTCTCTGGTTTATACACAATATTCTGGTTGTCTTTTCTCACTGGACTCAAGACTTTCAAGTTTTAGAATAAGCAAAACTAAAAATCCCAGTTTGGGTTGAATTTTATGGTTTACCTCTCCCCCTTTGGGGTTCATTGACCATCTCAAAAAACCCATAGGGTGCTTCATTTTTCATGAGAAAACCAGATTATTTGTAGCTCTTCCCCAAAAAAGGGTTTGTGTGGAGGTAAATTTGTCTTGGGACCTCAAAGAGATAATTGATATTCAAATTGGGAACAATCTTTTTTCTTAACAGGTACTCTATATCAATTTACCAAACATTTATTTTTGGTGCCAATTCTTAGACCATATGATCTGGGAATGTCCTTTGATGGTGCATTCTCCTCTTGCTCTTCAGGAAAAGGTAGACCTAAATCCCACCCTCCAAATTGTAATAATAATGGTTGGACCACAGTCATAAACAATAATAATAATAATTTGATAAAAAGTGATCAAACCTTAGTCATCTGCATATCACTTGTCATAGCTCCCATCACCTTAGGCTTGGGTGATAAAGGTGTTGTGCCTAACAAGGCTTCTCCTTTGATTATGCGCACACCACAAGCAATGGCTACTTTGGTAGACTTGCCACCTTCAACTTCCTTATAACAACCCCATCTGGGGTGAATTGATCAGAAGAAGACCAAAATCTCTTTACCCTAGACTATAAAGTGGTCTTTCAACATTTTAGAAGCCCCTCTCCTCATGTAGGGGAATGTATGGCCCATAAGAGAACCATTTCAGCTAGGTGAATACATGGCACACAAACCTACTTTCAACAAGTTTTATGCCCTCTAACATCTTGCATAAGAAAATGACATGAACCTTTATATTTCCCAATGTTAGTTAACTCATGGAATGTTCGAGGACTTACTGATCTGTTGTGTAAGTATGCAGTTAGGAATAGTTTTTAGCTTTTCATAAATATGAAAATTCATTTTATATTGGATAATTCCACACTTTAGGTTTGTCCCCTTAGCTCCTTTTTGTGCCTGAGGGTCTAGACCTCACACTAAAATAAATTCAAATTTTGTATAGAGGCCCTACGTGGGTTCATATCTATCATAGATTAAAAGGCATTGTAAAATAAATGGAAGAGATGAGGCATGTCAAATTTGCTCAATCTTTATCTTTATCTCATGAAATTCTCTTTCATTGGTTCTTTTGGGTTCTTCCAATCATAGTGGTATATTTACAATGGATGTAGATGGTAATAAAGTGAGCCCTTTCATATTATTTACAAAACTTACTTAGTTTTGTTTGTCGCTTTAGGTAGTCCAAGTTGTGGGTTCGATTCTTGATTTACCTATAATGTGTGGTCGAGGGTACACTACACACCATCTGAAAGGTTGTAAGGGGCTCACTCTATAGGATTAGAGCACTACTTCAAGTGATTCGGCTAAACTCTTGATTCCTCTTGATTAAATTACAAAAAACTACAAAAGTATAAATTTTAAAATATATTTTAATTAAAAAGGATGAGGTTGGGTTTAAGCTTCATATGAATTTAACATAATATATATCCATCAATTCTTAATGTTATATTGAATAAGGTCAATTATTCATACACCTAAATTAAGATTTTTTTTTTAATAAAAAAATATCAGCCTTTTACCTATTAAAACCTTGTTATTAGATAAAAATAATAACACCTATTAAAGTCTTGTTTATTAGATACAAATAATGACAAATAACCCTATTGAATGGGCCCCTTTACAATGCCAAGAGAGGTAGATTGGGACATTCTTTTAATGGGAAGGTGAAGTATTTGGGTCATATTGTGGAGTTCTTTATGAAAAAGTTTCAAAATGTGTTTTTGGAGTTCAAGAGGTAGAGTATTTGGGTCATACTATTTCATATGAAGTAGTCAAAATAGAACCTAAGAAGATCAAACTTATGATGGAGTGGCAGGTACTAAAAACCCTCAATAATATTAGAGGCTTTTTGGGGCTAATAGGTTACTATCACAAATTTGTGAAAAATGATGGCAACATAGTAGTACCACTCATAGCTTTATTAAAGAATGGGATGAGAGAAATACCAAGGCCTTTGAGAATTTGAAAGAGGTTATGTGCACCACTATAATTTTAGCTACCCCTGAATTTTCCAAAACTTTTATTATTGAATATGATGCATTAGGATATTACATAGGGCTAGTAATCGTGCAGGAAGGAATACTCATTGCATTTGAGAGTCATCAAATCAAGGGTAAAAATAAGCTAAATCCAATCTATGAGAAATAGATGTTGGTTATACTTCATGGAGTCAAATAATAGAGACTTTATCTGATGGGTAGATACTTTAAGGTAAAGACTGATCATGATAATCTAAAATAATTTTTATAATAGTGGTTGTCATAAAGAAGAACAACAAAAATGGGTGACTAAAATGTTGGGATATCACTTTTAAATTATCTATAAGAAAAAAAGAGAGAATGTTGTAGTGGATGCGCTATTTAAGAAGGATGAATCCACTTAGGCATTCTTATGTGCAATGACCATTTGGTAGGCAAATTGGTTGGAAGAGGCAAGATCAAAATGGGAGAATGACATGGATACACAATATCTGATTTAGAATGTCTAGCACAATTTTAGTGATTTTGATAAATTTGAGTGGAAAGGGAGTGCATTATGGTATATAGATCAATTATAACTATGCTCAAATTATATCCTCAAGCACAATATTCCTAAGGAGCTTTGTGCATCTCCAATAGGGGAACTTATATTTTTTGAAAACCTAACATAGAATTAAGTAGGATTTATTTTGGGAAGGACTTAAGGGGGATATATGGGTAGGTGTAAGATAATGGAGGACAAAATGGGGGGCCTAAAACAACATTTTTTTTCTAAAAAAATATATAATTGAACTTGGAGGGAATGTTAGAGACACTTGGAAAAAAAATATGAATTGTGGTATTTTGAATATGGTTTCTAAATATATAATTTTTTTCAATACTCAGATGATGAAAATATGTGAAATAGATGCATTTATGATAATAAATTGCCCCTTTTTTGTGAAAATATAAGGAGATTGAATGTGTACGAACACATTTTTTTGAGTAAATGAATGAATTGTTATATTAAATTTCATATATGGATAAATAAAATGTTAAATGTTGTTGAGAATATTTTTTATTATTTTTTAATATTTATATATATGATAATTTTACAAGTCAAGACAACTACAAAATTGAAATAACAAGTATATGAACACAACTTTTTGACCTTAACTTCTTCAAAATCATTTTTTTAAACATAGCTAACGATGTATAGATTGTTAAGATATAAGTTTTATAAATTTTCAATTAATGGTCAAAAAGTTATAAAGGTATTTGTAACTATATGTGTATAGTCCATAATGAAATATGTTGTGTAGAAATTAAGTAATAATTAAAAATAATAGTTTAACATTGAAAAAATATAAAAAATGTGTTTTTCTCTCTACAAATCCATAGATATTTTAAAAATAAAAATAAAATCTAACTAATCAGATGTGTCAACAAAAATGTATAAAGACATAAAATTCTAAAAAATCATTTGGGTTGGTTTGTGATAAGGTTTATGCTAGGTTTGGACCACCCAAGCCTAAAATTGAGTCTATTTTAGAGAGAAAGCAGAAAAGTAAAAGTTTGTAAATCTTAAAAGGGCATACACACTTTTGGAGTCAACAAAGAGCATTAATGGTTATTGCCCATATGTATCTACCATCACAAAGGGGCTTGTGTGCTTTTCAAAATTATGCATGCCCTTTGTGGTTGATGAATTTTGTTTATTTATCCCTAAAATTGACTCATTTATTTTGTATTTTACAAACTTCAAACTCATTTTTATTGCTAAAACTATGTAAATTCTCCATTCACTTTGTCTCAATCACTATAAATTCTTCAAATTATATTATACACTTACGTTTTTTTTAGTAAAGATAAGTAATGGGGTCAGGTAGTCATCACAAAAGATGAATTAAGGAGATAACAAATGAAGAAGTTGATGTGAAGAAATAAAAATAAATAAAATGATAACAAATAGGAGAGCATCCATAAGAGATTTTGGGCAAGGTGAAAGTACTTTTTCCACACTACGTAATATTTCAAATAAATAATAAGTCTAATTTGATGGAATTCAATATAGATATATCTTCAAATGAGATAAGATAACTTAATAATTCTTTGTTGAATGATGAAATTTAAAAAGTAAAACATGTAACTAATAAATTTTCATTGATTGACATAACACATGGAGAAACACAATATGATGAAACATCCATCCATAATAATGTTTTTAAGCATGATGATAATCAACATCAAGTAATGAAACCAATTCATCTCTCTTCTAATTAAGAGGGATCCACTTCACCTATAGGGTCTAATGTACCTAGCCAACACTCTAATATACCTTCTATGGTTAAAGTGGTAATATTATCCAATTTAATGTAAAATCTATCTCCTAGACCCACACCTCCAAGGATAATGTGACAAACACCAAGGTATTTGGTTGAAATAAATAAAAAAAATACTAGATTCTATGAATTTAAAATATTGACAATATCAATTCAACATCATGCTCAAGGTGTATGATACTATGCATTTTAGAATAAAAGCCATATAAAATGATGTAAATTATTTGTTCAATTAATGAAAATGCAAAAAATGCACCATGTGATACATAATTTAGGGTTAATAACAAGCAATATAGATGGAAGAAATAATGCAAGAGAAAAAAATCTAATTAATACATTTAATGCACTATGCAATAGAATTGGAAAAAAAAATAATAATATGACAAGCTGATTAATAATTAAAATCTATAGTGAGTAAGTCAACATTTAAATCTTGATTTCTTAGTTAAACAAGTACATCCTTGAACTTGAATAGGAAAACTCTAATAAATACCATAAAAATAAGAACAATGTTTGATGACCCTTCACACATAGATTGTTGGGCATTTATTGGTAGACTCCCATGAAAAGATAAGTTATTAGTTGAAGGAACAAGACATCTGATTGAATTTTTTTTGCACAATAATACAAGGTTCTCATCTAATGTAAAAGAGTTTAAAAAAAGAAAGCTCAAAAAATTGTGAGCCACATGCAAAACATTTCTTGGACATGACCCAAATACAATCTTATAAAAAAATTATTGAAAAAAATTAATGTGCAATTAATAACTAGCCAAAGGTCATTTGAGATGTGTAAGCCTTTCTATTTTAAAATTAGTCAAACATGCATAACATGTTGTTTTAGGATCCATGTTAAATTTGCTATGCATTTTGATATTTTTATCATATACATTGCACTTTACATATTGATGAGATTATGTAGGAATGTATGGTGGCTTCCCCACCTAAAACATCAAGAGAGTTAATCCTAAGTATTTTAAGTCAAAGACCTAAAGGATCAATTTTTTTTGCCAAATAATGTTTAGATGAAATATGTAACACTTGTAGTCATTTGTCAAATTTGACCAACTGTATACATGAAGAAACTTCACATAAATTTAGAAAGCAATTAGTTGATTTTAAGAAGTACAAATCTGTAAAGTATGTTTTAAACGATAAAAATAGTCATCAAAATGTAAATTGGTTGCGACCAAGTATCTATATATGATTTCATGTCTGAATTCAAGAAGAATATTATCTAACAATATGCAAGGCACACATACAAATAAAATGGTTAGATAATTAATTCAAGGTATGCAAGGATAACTTCCCAGTTGGCACCATTTTTTTAGTTGTAGAATTTGCTAAAACTACACACTACAACTATAGAATGAGATTCAACCATAGTATTACAATTCAATTCAAGTTGGAATTTTTGTGCATATTACTTTCAGACATGCACACAATAGCATAGATGACAATAGAAATATTTTTAGGGAGTACCAATTTTATATGAGTGATAACATGTCACATTTATTAGAGTTTCTTCATGGCTATTTTGAGATATTTTATATAAATATGAATGCAAGAGAAATCATGTTTGATACACACTACATTTGGTCAATAATTATGCATGACAATTTAAGAATTCTTGAATGTTTTACTCCTTAAGTAGGGTGCATAAGAAGAATGGCATTCAACATTTTTTGAGCTTTTTTGACATTGGGCCATGTCAAAGAAGAACATGATGGTCTAGGTGTATATGTAAAAATTTCCCTTTAACAAAATAGGGAAAGCACACAGATGGTCATAATTTGATCGATGCTAGAAGTATTGTGACTTGGTGTAATGATTTTTTTCTCATGGATTAGATAAATACTCTCATGTGAGAGGATTATTTTGATTAATAAAGGAAAAAGATAAGATAATGTATGAATATTGTCATACAATACTTGGATTGAGTGTTTTCCAGTTCATTCAAATCTCAAGTTCTAGTTCATGGAATATTTATACTAGGGATATGGCATGCTTTTGTTTGGCCCGCATGGAATTTAATTGGAATGAATGTGAGTCAAAAGAATGGGTTGATGAATGGTATTTTAGACCCCTCATGCCTATGGAGACTAGAGATTCATTTTAACCATTGAGGGATCATGAAATGGCATCATCAATTGACTTTGACCACATCTCAAATCTTTTACAACTAGGTATGATTTATTTATAATTTAAATGTAGCCTTAACTCTTTATCAATGATATATTAATTTTTCCTACATGTTCTTACAAATTTATTATACTTAAATGCAAGGCAAGTTTTTGTATTAATTGAACATAAGGAAAATAATGAGGGAAAAAATACCAATTATATTGTTGTGTAGAGGCAAAAAAAATTAACGACAATTGTCATGGATGGAAAACACCTAGTTTATCCCACTAGATCCATGGTGGTAACTAGAACTTGGCTTCATATATACTATCATAAAAAATGAGACTGGTTATTTAAAGACTTTGAAACACATAGGGTGGTACTTCATTATTCGAATTTGGTTATCAAGACAAATATTTAAATGATTAAATAACATGGAAAGTATCATAATAAAATTTTGTGGAAAGTTTGTGAATCTGAGCATGAAGTGATTCTTGAAATAATTAAAAATAAAGTTGATCCCTAATGCACGTTGGATTGACTTGGTAAGGTTAGTTTTAAATGCATATGACATTTAAAATTACTAAAGTTAACTTATTTGATTTATTGTATTTTAATTTTTAATTATTTTATCATTATGTGTTTATTTATGTTTGATTTTTTTACTAACAATTTTAATGTATGTTAGTGGTACCATATGAGCTTCCACCTTCACGTGGTTGGTGTCATGAGTAGAGAATATTATCTTCTTGAAACAAAGAGAAGACTAAAAAATAATATATGTTGATTACATAAATGTGATAGATAATCCTATGTAAGGTACTCAGAGGACTCACCCATATAAATGTAAAATTTGATGGTTCATCTCTACCTGTCACAATTCTCCTACAATGCATGGAGGAAGTTTGGTACATTTGAATTTTTAGGGACAAAAATATTTTATTAAGGTATGCATCCAAATGAATAAAAAATTTATTCATGAGACATGACAAAGTGGAAGGGGCCATTCCAACATTCATACACCCATTTATACGTGTCTATAAAGATGATTCATTGATTGGGTTAACGAGTTAGAAGATACACTTCCCACATACCAAATTTTGGTCCCTTAAGAGAGATTTGGATATGAGATAAAACTCATTTCCATGTAACACTCATCTTGAGTGAGAGATAATACTTTGAGGTATGATTAACAGCTCATCTCTACCCCTCACAGTTCTCTTACAATGCATGATAGAAGTTCTGTCCATTTGTACTCTCAAAGATGAGAAGTTTATCTTAAGGGATGCACCTAAAAAAATAAAAAATTTAGTCTTGGGGAATGATGAGAGTGTATGGGGTCCATTCCAGTTTTCATATTCCCATTTATTCATGTTCATGACAATGGTATTTTGATTGAGCTAACAAGTCAAAAGATATGCCTCCCATAGACCAAATTTTGGTCCCTCAAGAGAGATTTGGCTATAAGATAAAAATTATTGCCATGTCTAGTTTATCTTAAGTGAGAGATAATACTCTAATAATTAATTGTATGACTCACCCATGTAATGAGCTAACAATTTATATCTACCCTTCATGGTTATCCTACAATGTACAGTGGAAGTTCGATCCATTTGCATTCTCAAAGATGAGAAGATTCTCTTAAGGGATGCATATAAACAAATATAACTTTCAGTATTGAGGGAAAAAAAATTTAGGGTGGAAATTATAGAATTAATATTCCCATATAAACACATTCATGTAGATGGTTCGTCGATTGGGCTAATGAGTCAGAAGATATGCCTCTCACAAACTATCTTTTATCCTATTAAGAGACAATTGGCTACGAGGGAAAAATTACCACTATGTCTTGTTTATCTTAAGTGCCATGGAATAATATTAGGTATATTAATAGTACTTACCCATACAATTATATCATCTGATAGCTTGTCTCTACCCCTCATATCTCTCTTATAGTACACGATAAAATTTTGATATATTGACACTCTCAAAGATGAGAAAATTCTCTTAATAGATGCATTTGAATGACTATAAATTTTGGTCTTATGGAATGATAGAGAGTAGAGGAGGTCCATGATAGTGTTCATATGCTAATTTGGACATGTACTCAAATATGGTTCATCGATTGCGATAATGATTTAGAAGATACACCTCCCACATACTAACTTTTGGTCCCTTAAGAGAGATTTGGATGCGAGAGAAAACTTGTTATTGTGTCTCATTCATCCTAAGTGAGAGCTAATAATACAAGGGATGCTTAGAGTAATTTAATTTGAAATTTTAAGAGCTAATTTCTTATCTCTACCGCTCATAGTTCTTATGTAATATGTGATAGAATTTTGATCCATTTGCACTGTCAAGGACAAAAAGATTCTCTTAAGGGATGCGTCTGACTGACTACAACTTTTAGCTTCAAATTTTGATGGAGAGTAGAGGGTGGTCATTCCAAAATTTATAAACCCATCCAAACATGTTTGTGTATATGGTTTGTTGATTGGGCTAATGATTTAGAAGATATGACTCCCACAAACCAATTTTTGGTCTCTTAAGGGACATTTAGCTGCAAGAGAAAACGTACTGCCATGTCTTTATAATATTAAGTGCCATAAAATACTTTTGGGTATTTTAATATGACTTTTAAATGTAACTATCAGAACTAATGACTCATCTCTATCCCTCACAGTTCTCTTGCAATGCATGGTGGAGGTTCAGACCTTTTGCACTCTTAAGGATAAGAAGATTCTCTTAAGGGATGCATCTGACCAAATAAAAAAATTGATCACAAGGTGTGATGGAGAGTGGAGGGGGCCATTATATTATTAATATACCCATTTATATGTGTCTAAAAATACATTTCATCAATTGGGATAATGATTCACATGATACACCTCCCACAAACCAACTTTTGGTCCCTTAAAAGAGATTTGGCTACAAGAGAAAACTTGTTGCCATGTCTCACTCATCCTGAGTGAGAGAAAATAATCCAAGGGGTGATTATAGTAATTTACCTATAGTTTTAGGATCTGATGAATTGTCTCTACCCCTCATGGTTCTCTTGCAACATGTAGTGGAAGTTCAGTCCATTTTCACTCTCAAGGATGAGAAGATTTGCTTAAGGATGCATCTAACTAACTATAAATTTAGGTCATGTGACATAAAAAAGAGTGGAAGGTGACCATTCCATAATTAATATTCCCATCCAGATGCATTCACATAGATGGTTTATCGATTGGACTAACAATTCAAAATATATGCCTCTAATACACCAACTTTTGGTCTCTTAAGAGATATTTGGCTGTGAGATAAAACTGGTCTTCATTTCTTGATCATATCAAGTGCCACAAAATATTCTATGAGATGTTAAGATGACTCACCCATGTAACTATAGGAGTTGATGACTCATCTCTGTTGCTCATGGTTCTCCTGAAACACATGTTATAAGTTTAATCTATTTGTATTCTCAAGGACAAGAAGATTCTCTTAAGGGATGCATCTGATTGACTAAAAAATTTCATCTCAAGACATGATGGTGAGTGAAGGGTGGATATTTAATTGTTTATATATCCATCCAAATACATATGCATAGATGGTTTGTTTATTTGGATAATGAGCTATAAGATATGCCTCCCACATACTAACTTTTTGTCTCTTATGAGACATTTGACTATGAGAGAAAAATTTTCACCATGTTTGACTTATATCAAGTGCCACGGAATTATATAGAGTATGTTAATAGGCTTCACCCATGAAAATATAGGAGCCTATGGTTTTTATTTACCTCTCATGATTCTTCTACAATGCATGCCCAAAGTTCACTCATTTCCCCCCTTAGAGACAAGAATATTATCTTAAGGGATCCATTTGGCCAACTGTAACTTTCAATTTTGGGGCTTGAGAAAGCATGGAGGGAGGCCATTCTAACATTAAAATTCCCATAAAAATGTTTTTTCATAGATGGTTAACGAGTCACAAGATATGCCCCCCACAGACTAAATTTTGGTCCCTTAAGAGACATTTGGTCATGAAAGAAAACTCACTATCGTGTCTTGTTTATCCCAAGCAAGGGAGAATCCTATATGGGGTGTTAATATAAATCTTCCATGTATATGTATGGGATGATGGATCATATTTACCCCTCATGAATCTTTTGTAATGTGCACTTGAAGTTCACTCATTTTTTCCACTCAGAGATGAGAAGATTCTCTTAAGGGATGCATCTTACTGATGACAACTTTCCATTTTGGGGCATGAAAGTGAGCATAAGGTGGCCATTCTATTGTTTATATTCCCATATATATGTGTTCATGTATATGGTTCATAAATTGGGCTAAAGAGTTAAAAGATACACCTCCTATACACCAAGTTTTAGTCCCTTAAGAGACATTTGGCTACAATAATCTTCAATCCCAAGAACTGATGGAGAATAAAGTGGCCCATTCTAACATTAAAATGCCTATTTGGATGCATATGTGCAGATGGTTTTTTAATTAAGATAGTGAGTCATAATATATGCCTCCCACAGACCGACTATTAGTCCCTTAAGAGACATTTGGCTGTGAGAGAAAAATCGTTGTCATGTCTCGCTCATCTTGAGTTGGGGAGAATCCTCCAGGGGGTATTAAGAGGACTCACCCATATAATTATAGGCCAATTGAAATTTCTAAGATATATCTCTTGAGAAAGGAAGATGATAGTTGGTTATTATTTATTAATGGAGTTTCTTTATATAAACATGTTATGAAAGCACAATATGTCTACAATTGTGATAAAATGTCTTTCTACTTTATTTCTTTGGGTCTATCTTCCTAGAACTCTATGATAATGGTCGCTTGTGGACATTAATATAATTTCATTATTTCTTTATTTTTTAATCAAATCTATGCTAATGTTAATAAACCATCACATAGATAAAAAATCATCACATAGATGTGCATAATAAAAAGACTTCATTGTACTCATTATAACATCAGTACATCAATTTCATGAAAGTTAAATATTTGAACTATTCATGAACATGTTCAAATAATAATAATGACATATTTAAGAAGTAAATATGTATACATTATTTATAACAATGTATGATTCACATCTAAATATGTCAAATAGTATATACATGTATGCAAATTATGTCATAATGACATAAAAAATAAGACCTATTTCAAGATACAATCTAGACCATAACATGTACATATGCAAATAGGCATACAATATGGGTCATATCGACATACAAAATATATTATGTCTACAACTAGACCCTTAGTAAAATAACTAACTCTATTGCTCATCATTTCCTCCAATTAAATTGTGCTTCCTCATCACAAATGTAAAACGAGGGGTGATGCATGAATCATTATGGGGAGAAACTCTTCTCTCAACATGTGAAGTATTGAATGTCTCTTCCACAACCTCAAAAAATTGTGGTGTCTAAACAACATATGAAATAGAAAATTTAATGCATTAAAATGATATATTGAAAATAATATAATTGTCATGAATAAAATTTTGCAATAATGTGATTTTGGAGTCATCATATGCCACCTAAATGGTTGTCTTGGGCTACATGACCATGAATATATCCATGATGGATAATTTGATGGAGCATACATATATCATTAAATCTAGATGTGAAAAAAAATATAAATATGACAAAGTATCATTGCTTGAAGGTAAAAAATAATTTTACCATGTTATCACCAGTCTATGTCTCTGAATCAATTGCTATAGGGGAGATAGTGGATCTTGGGATGAAATCACAACATCAGTCAAATGTTGTTCTGATCCATGTGGGGTACCCATATCATATCTCATCATCTATAAAAAAAAATGAAAGAGGTCAATTATGAATCAAATAAAACTAAACCTAATTTAAGATAAATTAAAACTAATATTATTCCTTCTATACATAAAGAGAAAGTGAAAGAGGGATAGAAAGAGAAAAAAATATTCCTTTCTGTACAAAAAATATGGTGTATAAAAAGTATTTAAACAATAATATTTAATTTTAGTGTCTACATATTCATAAATGGATAAATAATTATAAGAGACATACATGCAACTTTGTGTGAACTAGATAAATACTAATGAAGTAATGAGTCAACATTTTCACATTTCCTTCCTTTAGATAATATTTTTTATTGTTAATTTATGTACTAAACAAGAGGGTGATTGAATATTATTATTTGTTAAACAAGAGGATGCTCATATTTTTTATTGTTATTTGCTAAACAAGAGGATACTTGAATAATATTTCCTTTCTTTATGCATTTAGAGGCCTTTTTTATTGACCGCCTCTTATTGGCATTAGTCACATTCACACCATTTTATGAGATAGTGACCTTGATTATTTAGTTGTTACATACATAAGAAGAAATCAACCATATAATGTTTTGTACTTACTTCTTCAAAAATTATAAGTTTTAAGAAGGGGATATAAGAATTCACAAATATAACATTTCATCATTGGTAATTCCTACTCTAATAATATTTTTGCCATCATAATGGTATATTACATTTCATCATATGTTATATCTATATATATTATAGTCACTTTTATAATACTTCTTCTCATATGGTACATTTTCAAATATTCTACAATGACATATAATGTCTCAATACATTAAAATATAAAGGGGCATGTCTCTTAGATATGCCATTTTACACATGTTATATCTCTATATCTTCTATTCACTTTTATACTATCTCTTCTCATATCCTAAATTTTATAAAGTGTTTTCAAGGTATACAAGAAAACCCATTTAAACCAAATGAAGTATCCTCCTACCATCATTTTCTTAAGACTTAATTTTTTTCTCATCCTAGAGACATAAAGATGAATAATCCTATCAACTTGGGAGAGAACACCATTTGCTAGCACCGACTCAAAATATTATAAGGAAAAATTATCCAATTATATATAATATCATTATTTACTACACAAAATTGGTACTGTATAAGTGATAATGAGGGAGCCAACTAATTAATTCCTCATGTCCTAGTTCCCATGGATTGAATTCAAGCCAATCCCGTCCAAATGCTATTTAGTAAGTGTACACAACAAAATATCCATCACATCAAAAAAATTGTATGCTTAATTACCATTGCTCACTTGGGAAGGATCTCCTTGTACTTTACTAGCAACATCTTATAGAAGGTGTCTCAATGTTGGATAAGCTTGGCTATTGCATCACTTTTGTAAAATATCTTTATCACAAATGTAAGACTTTCTAACATTCTCTTAGATGATAATTTTGAAGCTCAATTTTAAAAGTTTGGCATTTAGAAGTACATTTATTTGGTACAAAACCACACCTAAGCATATGTTATGGGTACCATTAGTTACATTAACCATGAATATGCAAGAACATTAAGGCTTAATGAGAAATATGATGCCTATCATTATGAAATTATTCGTTTAGAGTAGCTAATGGGTAGGAAAAGTGTGGACAATGGTTCAAATTTGATTAAGTTGATTCTATTTAAAGCAAACAACAACATGATCATGTAAATTTTTTATGCAAAATTTCATGTTGACCAAATTTGGCCCACATAAGGATCTTTTTCCTAGAAATGGTTTAAGCAAATGAATAGATGTTCTAGATGGAATGAGTAGTCCAAGGGTGGAAAGAGCATATAGACTTCAAGAAGAGATCACATAGCATTTGCAACATTTTAAAAAACTTTAAATAGGATTAAAGTTCAAATTTGGTGATCTTAAGAGACCAAACCATCATTAGGGCATCATGTAGAAATGGATGGTTCAACTTGTGCATTTTATAAATATGCTCAAAAATCCTCTTGGGGCTGAAGGAACACATGGAATCAATTTTATCGATGCCAAGATATTACTCTATAAAATTCATGTCTTGATGAGATTTTTATCTCAAGATCTAAGCCTTAAAATTTTAGCTTATAGAATGAAATATTCATGCAGATGTCAAAATTAAGCCACAACAATAAACCATTGGGTTCAAAATAGAGATGGGTGTATAGATGTCAATGAGAGTCATGTAGATATCAAATGATTATCATATGAATGTCAAATTTAGGCCATAGTAAATAACCATTGGGGTTAAAAAATACTAAGATGTTCACATAGACATTAAAGACATTCTCATAGATGTCAATGATGGGTACACAGATGTCAAAACTAAGCCCTATAAAATAACCATTTATTTTTAAATAAAGGAAAATCAATGGTCGGTATTCAATAATATTGAAGATATGATGGTGAGCAATGAATTACAAGATCCATGAGTCTAGGTAGATTTATGGTACACATTCATTCGTACATCTAGATCTAACAACACATGAGTAGGTTAAAGAGTCAGAGGATCTAAATCAAAGGCTCATGTTCATTCATACATCTAGATCTAATAGTGCAAATTAAAGTCAAGGAATCAATGTATCCTAGAGACCAATAAGGAGAAGATAGTTTGGCACAAATTGATAGGTCTAAATTGGCAATTGACAACTAATAAATAAATGACAAATCCAAAAGCTTCTCATGGAGGTCGATGAACCAATTTTTGACCTAGGCAAATGAAGGTTTCAAATATCCATGTTACCATTAAAGCTTGGTTGATAACAAATATAGTCATATAGGCAAGATGGTTAAGGATAAAGCTTTATCACCATTAAAGTTTAGATAGGACCTTTGGTTGATAATTTATAACCTATCAACCCTATTGCAGGATTATTCCATTAATGTGTTCACTTCTCTTCTAGATTGAATATCCTTGTGTGCAATAGCTTCTAGGATCTCACATGGTTTAGAGGAAAAATAGGTCTTTTTAGGCCTAATACAAAGATCAAGCAAGACTAAATGTCTATCAAACTTTCATGGATATTGTGACTATGTGAAAAATGATAGATTGGGTTGGTTTTCAATCTATGATAGACCTATGTTTAATTTAGAGCAAATAAAAACATAAATTTGATTATGGGGAATTGTTTCATATTTTGATATGGTCACATTTTTGACAAAAAAGTACCTATGGCTTCCCAAAGTATATATGGCATGGTTATGTTAGTTATAAGATATGAAAAGTTTGTCCTCATTAGTAGATTAAGTAGAAACTGGCATAGAGTCCCAAGAAAGAGACCTGGTGGTTAGATAAGGACAATAGAGCATTAAATTATTTTACATAAATTTTAAGGTTTGTTCCTTCTTAATAAGATCATGACTTAGCATCCTTGAATTAATGCTAATCCATCGAGAGTAGTTAGCCTTCATTCAATATTTTTTGCTTGCACAACTCCTTCTCTCTCCTTCCTTTTTTTTATAAATATAGGCTCCTAAGCCTTGAACGTGTGTGAATCCCTCTCTTGAGCATGACTAGACTCTACCAAGATTGATCTTTATAACATTTTGAAATGAATTAAGGATTATTTTTAGATTTCATCATATTAGTCTAGTGTGTTTATGTCAGATTCATTTACATATGTGGTAAAAGCTTTTCCCTTGTCAAGTCTTGATCTCACCTAGCTAGTAGTTTATCTTGTTGTACAAGTCATGTTTAGTGTTTAATGTCACTTTTTTAAAGCTAACAAGTGGATACTTAACTAGTTAAGTGCCTTTAATCAAGTATTTCCATCACTTTCCTAAGGTTTTGATCACTTGGTGAACCTCTATATGAAATTTTAATGCATAACAAACATTTGGAGTTGTAGATCCAGTCTTTTGCTTGTCTCATTAGTGTTTTTAGAACTTTAAAAAGAGTGGATGAATGATCAAATTACTAGTGCATCACCTCCTTTACATATTTTCATGCATTGTTACCCATATATGTATCCCTTTCCCAATTAGAGTTTAGTTTAGGTGATATATCCAGAAGGAAGCTAGCCTTATCTTAAGGTTTGACCCAATTTTAGGTGACCCACAACCTAGGGTTATTCCCATGTTGGACTATATTTATGTAAGAGGACTTGAACAATCTCCTTACTCAGATAGGGTTCAATATAAGACACCAATAGTTTTAGCATGCCTAGTGGAACTTGATAGAGCCGGTCTTGGTGAAATTGTAGTTGCAGCAATGTTATTCATGAAGAATTTTGTGATCCTAAGCTCAAGAAATTATTTCTAAAAGCCTAGGTAGTTTCCAAGCAAGTCTATTTTTATTGCACTATTCTGATGGCTATGTATGAGGAAAATCCTTATGCAATACCTCCTTATAATCCTTATCATGGATCATACCAACCTTTTCATGATCTATATGAGCCTTGTCATGATCCATATGAGCCTTTTTATGAGCCTAATCAACCTTAACAGAAGTTTTATCAAAGATATGATGAACCTTATCCAGTTTCCCATAATCCTTATTGTTAAGAGCATGACTCTTACCTTCCTTATGAACCATATCAATCTCATGACCAGATTTCACCTTTCCCATATGGATATGATGTTGCACTTGAGAAGCCTTGTCTCCAAGAAAGAATGGATGAGATAGATCTCAAAATTTTAGCATATGTAAGAAAATTTTGTTCAAACTCTTAGTACGAGGATGTGAATGGTCTTTTTCAAAATGTGTCCAATGATCCAGAGGAGAGGAATGATTTCTATAATTTTTTATTAGATAAAATAGAATCTCGGGATAGGTAGAAAATTGAGTTTAACTAGTTGTCCCAAGAACCCTCTTGTATTCCTTACTAGTCTTTTTTTCTCCTTATTCTCATGAAGTTCTAACCATGCCTAATGTGAGTTAATGGAGCTTCCTAGTTGGAGTCAAGATCCTATTCAAGAATCTATTCAAGATCCCATGCAAGAGACTAAACTTTCTTATAATCCCCATTCTTCACCACTAATACCCCAAGCTCAAGTTGTCCATGAGAATAAGGAGATTTTAAATTTTGATGAAGTGATGGCCAAGTTAAAGGAGTAGAATGTAGAGATTTTAAAAAATTTCTCTTTCCATCCTCTCCAAAAATCCCTAAATGATTCTATTACTCTCAAAATCCCAAAATATAATCATGATTAACCTCCCATGCTTCACATTCCCTCTCAAATAAATGAAGTTCATCACCCTCCCATCATCTCCCTTCTTTAGGAGGAGCCTATTCTATGGGAGATAGAGAAAGAGGTTGTAGATGCAATTCAAGTTCTTAGAGAATGTGAAGAAGATTATTCAAGTGTGTATGATGAAAATATCCTCATTAATAATTCACTTGAAGTACACTTCAAAAATGAGGTAGTATTTGATCTTGAAGAAGTTATCTTAGGTACTCAGGAGACGTTTGATCTTGATGTGGAAGAACTCCATGAAGAATTATTACTAGTTGAAGTCATGACTAAATTTGAGATGTCTCCACTTGAGAAAGATGAATATACCTTTCAAACTAATCTTATCTAGGTTGATCAAAGTGAAGAGCAAAAAGATGATCAGTAGTTATACCTTGAATCTCTACAAGAGATTGAAGAGATTTGTAAAGATAGGTTGCCCATTAAAGAGCATGCTTATGAAAAATTTGATCAAGAATCACTCATTCAAGATCATGATGCAACTTGGGTTGCCTATACAAATCTCCTTGAAGATCTTGATAAACTTGTAATAAATGATAAGAAAGATGAGGTCATTTAAGGATAATGTATAGATGAGATATCATTAGACAAGGTTGTAGTTGACAAGCAGTATGGAAAAGATTTTGAAGTGCAAGATGAGTTAATTTTTTTTGGTGATTCATTTTTTGTTGATGACTCATTTGAGGAGATGCTAAGAGAGTTAGTAGGCAAAAAAAGTCATTCATCAAAGGTTATGTTCAATAAACACCCTACTTTGCAACTTGTATCATTTCTTAGAATGAGTGAGTTCATAAATTTCCATTTTGATCCAGGTGGATCATGTTTTATCTTGGTTAGTGAGACTTTTTTACTTCTATTTTGTTGCAAATCAGTGCTTTGTTTGCACATCTGCTTTATTTAGTTAGCTTCGTTGTTTTCTGTGTTTCCTTCCCTATTTTGGTAGAATTTATTATCTTTTTTAGTCAAAGAGGTTTCTTGAGTCTAAAGGTCATGTAAATAGTATGGTGTTCAAGCATATTAGGCATGCTACCAAACTAAGTCACCCACAATGTTGACTAAATTTGGCCCACATAAGGATCTTTTGCCTAGAAATAGTTTCAGTAGATGAATAGATGTTCTAGATGGAATGAGTGGATAAGGGTGAAAAGAGCATATATAATTTAAGATAAGATCACATAGCATTTTAAACCTTTTAAAACACTTTAAATAGGATTTAAGTGTAAATTTGGTGATTTTAAGAGACTAGACTGTCATCAGGATGTCATGGAAAAATGGATGGGTTTGCTTACTTGTGGGTCCAAAGGATCACATGGAATCAATTTTATTGGTACCAAGATCTTACTCTATAAAATTCATGTCTTGATGATATTTCTATTTCAAGATCTAAGCCTTCAAAGTTTAGCTTGTAGAATGAAACGTTCACATGGATGTCAAAATTAAGCCACAACAAATAATCATTAGGGTTAAAAATAGAAATGGACACATGGACATTAATGATAATCACATAGATGTCAAATGACAAGCATGTGGATGTTAAATTTAAGCCATGGAAAATAGCTGTTGGGGTTCAAAAATCCTAAGACATTCATACAAACATCAAAGACTTTCACACAGACGTCAATGATGGGTGTGAAGATGTCAAAATTAAGCCCCATTAAGTAGCCATTTATTTTAAAATTAAGGTAAATCAATATTTGACATTCAATCATATTGAAGATATGACAATGAGCGGTGACTGACAAGGTCAGTGGTTTAGGTAGATCTACGATGCACATTCATTTGTACATCTAGATCTAACGGCACATAAGTAGGTCAAAGAATCAGAGAATATAGATCAAAGGTTCACATTCATTCATATATCTAGATCTAATAGTGAAATTTAAAGTTATGGATTCCACATATCCCAGGGACCAATAAGAAGAATATAGTTTGGCATAAATTGATAGGCCTGAGTTGGAAATTGACAACCAATAAATAAAGGGCAAATCCAAAAGCTTTCGATAAAGTTCAATGAACCAATTTTTGACCTAGGTGAATGAAGGTTTCAAATATCCATGTCACCATTAGAGGTTGGTGAACAATATATGTAATCATAAAGGTAAGATGGTTAAGGATAAAGCTTTGTCACCATTAAAGTTTAGACAAGACCTTTGGTTGATAATTTAGAACCTATTGACCTTGTTGCAAGATTAATCCATTGATGTGATCATTGCTCTTCCAAATTTAAAATCCTCATGTGCAATAGCTTCTTGGCTCTCACATGGTTTAGAGGAAAAATAGGTCTTTTTGGGTCTAATATAGAGATCAAGCAATACTAAATATCTTTTAGACTTTCATGGATATTGTGACTATGTGAAAATTGATAGATTGGGTTGGTTTTCAATCTATGGTAGACCTATGTTCAATTTAGATCAAATACAAACATAAATGTGATTATTGGGAATGGTCTTATCTTTTGATATGGTCACATTTTTGATAAAAAGGTACCTAGGACTGCCCAAAGTAGATGTGGCATGATTTTATTAGTTCCAAGATATGAGAACTTTGTCCTCATCATAAGACCAAGTAGTAAATGACATAGAGTCCCAAGTAGGAGACCTAGTGGTTAGATAAGGACAATAGAGCATTCAATTTTTTTACAAATTTTTTAAAGTTTGTTCCTTCTTGACAAGATCATGACTCAGCATCCTCAGATTAATGCTAATCCATCGAGAATAGTTGGGCCTCATTCAATGTTTTCTACTTGCATAGATCCCTCTCTCTCCTTCCTTTTTCTATAAATATAGGATCCTAAGCCATAAATGCATGTGAATCCCTCTCTTGAGCACGACTAGACTCTACCATGATTGATATTTTTAACCTATTGAAATGAATATAGGACTATCATCATATTAGTCTAGAGTGTTTATGTCAGATTGATTTGCATATGTGGTAGAAACTTATCCCTTGTCAAGTCATGACCTCACCTACCTAGTAGTTTATCTTGTTGTATAGGTCATGTTTAGTGTTTAATGTCACTTGATTAAAGCTATCAAGTGGATACATTGACTAGTTAAGTGCCTTTAATCAAGGATTTCCATCACTTCCCTTAGGTTTTGATCACTTTGTGAACCTCTACATGAAATGATGATGCATAATAGACATTTAGAATTGTAGATCCAGTCTTTTGCTTGTCTCATTAGTGATTCTGGAAGTTAAAAAAAGTGGATGAATGATCAAATCACTTGTGCATCACCTCCTTTACATATTTTCATGCATTGTTACCCATTTTTCTATCCTTTTCCCTGTCAGAGTTTAGTTTAGGTGATAGATCCAAAAGGAAGTTGACCTTATTCAGAGGTTTGAGACAATTTTAGGCAACTAGGGTCATTCCCATGTTAGACTAGATTTGTGTAAGAGGACTTGAACAATCTCTTTACTCAGCTAGGGTGCAATCTAGGACACCAACAGTTCCAAAAACCTATAAGGATCTTCAGATTATAAGATAAGTCTTCTAGATGGTTTTGCTTTGCACCAATAAGTGACCTTCTGATTGACTAACCTTGCATGAATTTTATAGATGCCTAGAACTAAGCAAGTTACTAATATCATCATTAAAAAACCAACAATTAATAACAACTACAATAATTATTTAGATGAATATGTGGATAA
This sequence comes from Torreya grandis, assembly GCA_037957365.1. Lineage (NCBI taxonomy): Eukaryota > Viridiplantae > Streptophyta > Pinopsida > Cupressales > Taxaceae > Torreya > Torreya grandis. The sequence continues at coordinate 181,506 of JARHVA010005376.1, read as the reverse complement.
AAATCATAGAGATGTGGATGGTAGCACAAGGACTATAGGGAATTTGTTTATGATCAAATTGCATCAAAGCAGGCTTGTGTTATAAATTTTTTTACATTAAATTGAGATAATCTTGTGTCATTAAGAACAAGATATATACCTTTGAATAATTAATTAGTAACATTTTGACTATCATTATTGGCATCATAGATATTGTGTTGGTATCAATCTAAAATCATTATGACCTAGCTCATACTGTTTTTGGCCTAAGACAAGAATCTGAGATAGTAATGCTAGTGAATAAAGAAACATATGAACAATTTTAAGTGTACATTAAATGCAACATCTTATAGAGTTATAAAATTTTAAGTAAACACTTCTTGAAAATGAAACACAAATATACTACACTTATGAGAGTGTTTCAACTCTATCTAGGATACTATGCTTATGATAAATATGTAGCTATGAAATTTAAGAATTACACTAATTAGACAAATATATCACTAAAAAACTAAATTTGATGCATAATACACCAAGTTGTGATTTAAAATTAGATAACATATTTTATGTAATTTGTAATTTTCCAAACCCAAGTGTAGGGTACTGCAGGGCTGATTGCATCCTCGATAATAGAATTTAAGGAAACTGAGGTACCTAATATATCAATGATCATATATACAAGAAAAAAATTAAAAATTAAATTAATTAAGTAAACATATACTAAAAAATAAAATTAATATTCTTTTACATACATAAACAAACTTTAATTAAAATTAAACTTGTGTGTCAAATACACATGGTGAAGTAGATAAATCCTGCATAACAAGTCAATGTGTGCTAAGGGGAGGTGGTGAAGTAACTACATATGGCATAAAGTATAGAATGCTAGTGATATGAGGTGAAAAAATATCTATAAATGACATATACTCTAGTATGCCAATCTCTTGAGGAACTGAAGCAATTCCAGGTGGCATATACTCAAGCATGCTACTATCCTGAGGTAATAAAAAAAATGTAGATGTAATATAATGTTCTTTACTACTATTTAGAGATGTTGAATCAACTATAAATGGTATAGACTATTAGGTACTAATGTGTTGTAAAAATGTAGGTATAGTCTCCACATATGTAGCCCATGTATGTCGTACCTAAATAGGAGTTCCAGTACACTTCCTTCCACATGATGTGAAATGATGTACATGAACTATAGGATGATTGCCAGCTATGCCACTACTAGGAGGAGGAACACTAGCACAAATACCACTATCACCAATAGTAGGAAGGACAATACTAGATGTCCCACCAGTTGGATCCTTTGTAGAAGTCCTCACTATATGTATCCCATTATTAATCATAACCTATGTGAGAACTAGTAACTGCCTCAAGGGTGTCCATCTATCTTGTATGATGTAAAGTTTTAGGTTCATAAAAACATGTGTTTTTATCATTTTATTTCTCTAAACTTGGTTCGGGCAGTTTTGGTCTTACTTAGCACATTTCTATCAAATGAAGACCCACCTCCCTTACCTTGGGAGGTCTTCATGTTGAAATAATTTGAAATTTGTTGCATCACAAACTCACAATAAAGTTTTTACAAAAAGCGTAATGGAACCTCATAATTATTGCATAAAGGCTCATCAAATACCATCCACCATCTATCTCAATTTTTTTTAATCTCTACATGAACACACTAATCAATGTTAATATATTTTTAAATCGTTGGTGGTAGTTGGTTGGTTTTAGGCTTAAGAAAAAAATCACACATATATTCTTTTGTTATCCTTTTTTAACGTTTGAATATGACAATTTATTAGAATACTATTGTTTTAGGACCTTTGATACAACATTACATCAAGTTTTGAAGTGACATTTTTGACTTCATTAAAGACAACCTCTAATATACTCACAAGTGAATTGCATCCACAATGACTTGAGGATTGATGCAAACTATTGATAATAATTTACAATTATTGGTTTTTGGCATTATATTGTTCATATAATTTGGATTCTTCTTCTGTGAAGTCAAAATACTGAGGGTTTTGATCATGATTTTGTTTTATGCTTTCTTCAAGCATTGGGTCTATTGAATTTTTTTATCTAGATTTATAAAAATAGAATTTTTTTAGGCAATGTGAGAGAGTTTAATGCAAATTTAATTTCAAAACCATATGCATAAAAACATATAATTTAAAACCCTAAAATTAAAATTTCACAATCAACATACCTGAGACCACAATCAAAATATTGAATAACATTAGTGGGATGTAAAGCCAAATCATGCACGTCCTCTTCAAAATACGAGATCTACTTTAAGGCAAGAAAATTAAATGTGGGTTTGAGCAAAAGAAAAAAATAATGAAAATAAAAAGGGTGTACACCATTTTAGAACCACAAAGGTCATACACCTTTTTTGAAAAGGGTGTATGCCCTTTGTGGGCCAAAGGCATATGCTCTTTTCTAAAAGGGCATATGCCCTTTTGCCTTGGTACCATACCAAGGCACATTTTTAAAAAATAGGGTGTATGCCCTTTACAAAAAACCTTTCCCTCCCCACAAATGTCACCTTTTTTGTCCCTCAACTTTGTGCATCCACCCATATATAAATTTTTGGTTGAATGATTGGTGTGTCAATAGAACAACATCGAAAAAATTAAGACACCAAGTCTTCTACAAAATTTATCCATTTCGAGCTAAAGATGGGAGAAGGTTTCCATGGATTTCACTACAAGGTTGTCAAGGTATAAAGGAAGAAATGTCATCATGGTAAATGTGGATAGGATCACAAAATATGCTCATTTTTCCTCCTTGTCATAACCATTTATACCTAGTACAGTAGTTGTTGTTTTTATGAATACAATTCAAAAGCTAAATGGTACTCCCAAGATCATTATAAGTGAGCATGATCCCATATTTCCTCGTAATCTTTGGACTAATTTATTTTTATGTTTGGTACTTCCTTGGCTCATATCATCTTCAATCTGATGGGCAAACATAGGTGGTTAAAAAAATCCTAGAAGGTGTTTTTGTTGTTTTGAATCAAATAAACAAGAATGGTGGGTTCATTGGCTGCCCCTAGTAAAATGGTGGTATTAAGATTGCTTCCATACCTTTTCCAAAATGTATCCATTTATGATAATTTTTTGTTACTATCCCCCATCCATCACTTCACCCTTGAGTGTGCAGCCCAAGGTTAGAGCTGTTGAATAACACATTCAACATCAACATGAGGTACTAGCTATTCTAAGAGAGAATTTGGCAATGCCACATAATTTAATGAAGCAACAAGCAAATCAACACCATAGTGAGAGTAATTTTGACATGGGTGATTGAGTCTTTGTGTACTTATATCCATATAATAAATGTTGAGCTGAAATAGTAGAAAAAGGATAACAAATTTTCTCCTAAGTATTATGGGCCTTATAAGATTTTTCAAAAATCGGCAGTGTTGCATACAAGTTAGAGTTACCTTAGTCCACTCTTATACATCCTAGATTTCATGTATCTTGCCTAAAGAAGGTAATGGGATAAAGAACTTTTGTCGAGACTGAATTACCATAATTGGATGAAAAGATTTGAGTCATTCTAGAACCTGAGGAGATTCTTCATACACACACTAAAAGGCTGAGAACAAAAGAGATTGAGTATTTGATCAAGTGAAAAAATCTAAACCACAAAGATGTAATGTGAGAGGATGAAGGTTTACATTTAAAAATATCCAGAGTTATTCAACATATAGTGTGTCTAGGGATATGTGTGGCCGATTTGTGGATTACATAACTTTTCATAGTATCGTGTCATATTTTTTCATGTTCTTATATTGATAGTAAAGCAGGCCTATGGATTAACCATTATTTAAATATATTATATATAGGAAGTATTAATTTGTATTTGAATATCATATTTTGAATTCTACTCTTATTATATTATTGTGGAGGTTGACCCCTCGAAATAACTCAATCATATTTATCAAGTTTCTAATCTTTCATCAATTGTTGTTGTGAATTGACTTATTCTGCTCATATTTTTTTGATATATTATTCCACTAAGATGAATTATCTAATTAAATTAATTAATTTAACATTATTTGTCATTATTTTATATATTTTATAATACTTATTTAAAAATATGCATATTTTTTAGTAAACCCCAACTATTTTACACCATCTAATATTTCATAATTTATTTCAATTCCTCTTTATATATGCTCCTAAATCTAAATTTTAAATGTTTTTATGTTTGTGTATACTTAATCTAAAACCTTAAATACTTTCAATTTCTAAAACTTTTTCAAACCCTAATGTGTTAATTCTTTTGTGACATATTTTATTTTTTGTTTAATTTTATTTATATTACCAAAATTGAAAATTAAGATTTTAATTAAAATAAATGATAAACTTTATTAAAATAAATAAATATTTTGTAAAACCCCTGGTCAAATCTAAGCCAGCTTAAAAAATAAGAAAATGGAATCTAAAACAATAAACATAGGTTTTCAAGATGATAAAGTTCATTTACAAGGTAATTTGCTTCCTTATATGAAAGTAGGTTTGCATTTTCAAGATGCTTTATTTCTTTCTACAAATATGATAGATAATAATTCATTTTTAAATGATGTTTTGATTATTTCTCTATTTCAAATGTAAATAATAATCATAATTATTTTAATCATCAAATATTTGAAGACTCACAATAATGATAGTCTTAAAATTAATCAATTAATTCATAATATTTTAAAGCTCATTAGTCAACTAAATGAACCCTTTTATTCAATTTAAAGAAAAATTCATAATTTTTTTTAAAAATATTCTAAATATATATATAAAAAATAAAATTGTATGATAAAATTTATTTTGTGATATAACTATTCTTAAACTATTTCATAATCTTATTTTTTCCTATCCTTTTAATCCTCACATTTTTTTGATCATCTTCCAACCCCTATCTCTTAATAATTTATTAATCCTTCAATCAATCTTGCCATCTCCCAACTTCAATTCCATATTTCGATAATGAAATCTTACATAAATACTTTCTAACATCCCACTTCATTATCACATTCCACCATCAATACTCATGTTCAAATGCCATCTATTCAAAATTTAAAACTGGGTACCATGGTGAAGACTATTCATAACATACAAAATCAAATAAAAATATTTTCTCACATAATATTCTTCTTAATTATTTGGCTTATGAAACCATTTCTTTTTATTTTTGACCAAGCTTTGTTACACTAAAATTATAATTTTTTGATGTAAAATAAAATCTTTTATATAATATTAAATTTTTTTATATTTTTTGTTAAATTTTTTCCCAACAATAAATTATTAACTAAATTATTTTATAGAAACCTAATAAATTATGCTATTTATTTATTTTATGCTCTTCCACATAAAATTATTAGTAAACTCTTTTGTAGAAACTTATAGCTATTATAAACAATTTTTTAATTCACTTTCAAATTAACATTGACATGATGAAGGTTTCATTTAGTAAATTAAATTACACAATAAGATAAAGACCATATTGGTGATTATGTACTTAGAAAATAATAACAATGCATACTAAAATGAGTTGTGATGGATAATGAACTCCACATTTTATTTGTTGATATTTTGTTTCCAGTTATTAAAGGTAATTTTGTTTTTAAATATTTTCTTTCTTTTCATAAACTTTACAATATTTTTAGATAGATTTAAATTAAAATTTTGGATGCAAATATCGTTAAATATGTGGTTAAGTATGTGTTTGATGTTTCTTTTTTTTTTTCAATTATACAAAATCTCAAAACAAATCAAGCTTTATAAATAAGAAAAATGATGATGAGTTTCTAATTAAAACAGATTTTAAAAACATATTCAATGCTACAAAATAATTATATCAAAAGATTATTATGATCTAACAAAAATAAATAATAGAATTTACTAAAATTAATAAAGTTTTCAAAAAATTTGAAGAAATTATTTAAATATAATATGATTATTTTATCTCAAATAAAACTATTAAATATTTCAAAGTCCTTATCAAAATAAATTAATCCAAGTGAATTTTTAAAATATCATAAAATTTAAATTTAAAAATATCTAATAAATAAATATATTACATTGAAACATAAAAATCAAAATATTATTAAAAGCAATTAAATTTAAATATAACAAGACAATAATTCTATAAAAAAATATAAACCAATAAATAGATCTCTTAAATCAACAAACCTTTCCCATATCACAATACATATAAATAATTTATATGTACACATAATTGATAAGAAAAATAAAAACTATAAAAATATAAAATTTAACTATAAATCTCATTCAATCCAATTGATAAATGTGAATAAAATTGAATCAAGTAAAAAAAATAAAAAAATATAAACCAATAAATAGATCTCTTAAATCAAGAAACCTTTCCCATAGCACAACACATATAAATAATTTATATGTACACATAATTGATAAGAAAAATAAAAACTATAGAAATATAAAATTTAACTATAGATCTCATTCAATCCAATTGGTAAATGTGAATAAAATTGAATCAAGTAAAAAGAACCAAGCCCCAACTCAAATTGCATTTGATTAAATTGAAAATTATAGGTAATATAGTTTACAATCCTTCATCAAAGCTTTCCTAAGTGTCACTTCCTCCTTTTGTGAACATTTGACATTTGACATTTGACTTTTGCTTTGATTAATTTTTGATTAAATGTAGTGATACTTTTGAGATTGTAAATGTTATGTAAAAATATTAACCAGGACATTATGACGTTACTATCACATTATTGTTATTCGATAATTATTTTGAGTTTATTTATATATATATATATATATATATATATATATATATATATATATATATATATATATAATTTTGAGTTTATTGTTATATATATATATATAAATTATTAGGGTTTTGTTTTTGTTGAGGAGGGAAGGGGATCAATAGTTAGAATTTTTAATTTTGGAGTTTTTTATTTTTTATATTACATTATTTTACATTTTAAAATTTTGAATTTAGATTTTTTAATATTTTTGAAGTATAAAATTGTATTTTGAGAGGAAAATCTATGTTTTGGGAAGTTGTATAATAAATTTTTTGGTGACATGTCAATTTTCTTACATATTTTTTGTCTGATGAATTGTTGGGACCAAAAAAAAAAAAATTGCAAATCAAAATGTCAATTTTTTTAAATGAGCATATTATTTTATCATTAGCTTGTAATTTTGATACTAAGTCATAGACTAAAATATATATGGGCCATTAATATGAAATAATGTACCATGTTGGAAGATGTGTGGCTTATTAATGTGGAAGCCAACACCATTTTCTAGGTGGTTTTGCAAGATTTTATCCATTAATGTGGTGAATTAATGCCACCTACGAGCCACCAATTACTGTCTCTCCCTATCTTTTTGCATATCTCCTCCAAAAAAGATGCAACCTGCCTGAAAGTTCTCAATCATGCCTCATTATGCATAGGAATTTCAGTAGGTAGAATGGAGGGTTGAAAGTGTACATGTAGGTGTGTTGCCTATAACTAAACCCATAACAATATTTTTATGTTTTTACATTACTGTTATTATTATTGTGCCTTCTACGTTCATGTTTTTTATTGCATGCCTTCTATGTTCCATGATTTTTTTGCATGCCTTCTTCATTCATTATTTTTTACATGCATTCATATCTAACTAAGCATTTGTTGTTATGCATAGGAATTTTGCTTGGTAAAATGGACGGATGAAAGTGTACATGTAGGTGTGTTTCCTATAACTAAATCCATAACAATTTTTTTAATGTTTTCGCATTGTTGTTATTGTTATTGTTATTGTGCCTTCTATCTTCATATTTTTTGTTGCATGCCTTCTATGTTCCATGATTTTTTTGCATGCCTTCTTCATTCATTATTTTTTACTTTCATTCATATATGAGTAAACATTTATTGTAATGTTAATGGACTGACATGGTATTCATATGTTTTCCATTCACTATGTTGTATTATTTATTTGTGTGACACATTTTTGTCAAGTTGAACTAGGGATGGAAGACATGTGACTCATTAATGTGGAAGATGACACCATTTTCCACATGGATAGACAAGTTTTTCTCCATTACTATGGAAAGTTAATTCCACCCTCTGTGCCACCAAAAAATGTTTCCAATTATTTTTATTTTCACATGGTTATTATGGTTATAGTTCTTTGTATGTTTCTATTTTTGGTTGCATGCTTTATACGTTTCTGGGTTTTTTGGCATGATTTCTTTGTTCATGTTTATTTTTATGCACCTTCACATCTGAGTAAATGTTTATTGGTATGTTAACGGAGTGATGGAATGTTACAAAAAAAATGTCTTTACCTACTTTTTTGTGAACCTTCTCCCTTCAAATGACCATGGAACCTACCTAAAATTTCTAGACCATGCAATGTTTCACAAAGGAATTTCCATCGGTAGATTGGAAGGATGGAAATTATTTTTATTGTGCCTTATATTTTCATATTTTTTGTAGCATACCTACATGTTTGACATATGATTAAATGTTTACTAGTGTACACACCTAAATTCTACCACATTTAGTGTCATAATTAACTTTTCTTAATATAGACATACTAACTCAACTACCACCCTACATTTAAATTTTCCACTAACATTATTTCCTCCATTTTTTAAATAATTAATTCATACATATTAATTAATTAAATCAATGCACACATAATTCTTCACAAATTAATAAAAACCTAAAATTTCTACCTCATCCATACATCTTTCACACTTCTCTTAACCAATCATCCAATTGACTCATTAATTTTTCTCATCCAATTTTTAAGTCAACATCAAATATTTCAACTACCCTGGTGAGTCACTTAAATGCCTTGACCCATTCATGATGAGTCATTCAACTACTAGCTAACGTTCCGTTTTTCTCTCACACACATGGAAATTATTCATCATCCATGGACATGAGGAATCAAATCCAGTCTTTGATTATTATCATAATTAAACAAATTTGGATTATTTATAACATTTCATCTCATCACCCTCAAGCCTATAAATGGAAGTGTTATCCTCCATTTTCATCATCTACCTTCATGCTATCAAAATGCTACCAAATTTAATCTATGTATCCATTGAGAATACAAACTATTTGCATCTATATGCTTCTCAATTCACCTTTGTTTAGAGAAACAAATTGAGTACCCACATCCAATGAAACTAGAGAAAATCATATGTTCACAATGGAGAAGGTGATGAGTGTATTTTTCATGTTTTTAAAATATCTTTTTACTTATATTTATTTCATTGTTGCTACTCAATCTAAGGTTTTAGTTTATATTTATAATAAGATTTGCATTAGTTTCTTTTCATAACTTATGTTGGGACTCTAATTTTTTAGCTATCACATTCCGGCATGCCTAATTGGACCCATCTTATATCTTGACCATCATAATTACAATCTTTAGGATTTTATAATTATTTTTATTCTAATTTAGATTGCATTTCTATTTAATCTTGGTTTTAGAATTTGTTTTTATAGTTTTTAGGTACATTTTTGGATTTTTTTGTGTGGTTGTACGTGTTCCTGTGTAATAGCAATTTTGTCCTATAGAAAGATAATTTGTAAAATTTTTTGGTAAGTTTATAAAACATATGGATGGTTTTGTTCTTGACAATTTTCTAAGTTTTGATTGACTATTTTTTGACTTTATGTCTAACTTTTCTAACCTTTTTGTCCTGCTAACATCTGTTTTTCATCATTTTTTATTTATGTGTTGATCTGGGTTTGTTTTTCTGAGTCATATGGAACGATAATTTAGTAGCATCAATTGGTGGTTCAATTTGTGGAATGACAAGATTATGGAAATTTCAATGGGTTCAGTGAAAATCACGGTGGTTTTGTTGAATTATCCAACAGTTTTATTTTATGTATTTTTCCTTACCTTTCTGCTAATCTTTCCATATTTTTTTGGTTTTCCTAGTTTTTCAATATGCTAACATTTGACTTTTCCTATTTTTTCTATTTTTGTTCTATTTTTATTATTCTAATGAATAATGCTTTTGTAAAACATTTTAGTGGTTTCATTAGACATTTTAGTGGATTTGACATACATTTTAGTGAATTTATCTAACATTTCAATGGTTTTGTTAAGCATTTCAATAGTTTTGTTCTTTGCACTTTACTTTGGATTTTTGTATTTTTCTCTAATTTTTGAGTTATCTAACATTTTCATCATTTTCTATCTTTGTGTAATAATAGTTTTGTTACAAAGAGTTGTTTATTTTATTTTATCTTTATTTTTTACTGTCATTTTGGCTAACTTGCAGGTTCTTTAGGTTGCCTAGCTCTTCACAAACAGATTATTAACTATTTTATGCAAGACACTTGGAAAATAAACAAAAATTAAAATCAAATGAAAAAAAATATTTGTATTTGTTTCTAACTTTGATTATTCTTCAAGTATTTTGATATTTACAAGTTTAGTAATTAAATCATATTTTCATTTATTATAAATCTTCTTGTATGTATCACATAGGGTTGTGTATACTCTTTCCTTGGCATCACATTGGTGATGATACTTAAAAATTAAAAAAAACCCTTGTGACTTTATGTTACCTAAGTTACACTTGTGTGTATGTTACCAAGAAATCAGAGACAAGTTCCATCCTTTTCTTTACATTATAGGGGATCTATTGGCTATTGATTTCACCACCACATGGTAGGCCAAACCCACGTACTAACAGGGTATATAGATTGAAGTTCCATTATTTCAATTGCCTAGGTAGTTATGTGTTTTAAGCACATTATGGCATGAGGAGATTTTATACTTTAATACCTAAGGTTTTAACAATGAACTTGATATTCAATTTCTATAACATCAACCTACTAACATCTTATGACTGGGTTGGGCACATTGGGACTAGACCCTTTTGTGTGCATTTGTTAAATTGGATTATCCTAAAATTTTAGGCCTAAATTTATAGAAAGGTATATAGAGGACTCCCTTTAAATAAAATTTTACAAACCTTAATATTAAAATATCCATTTCAATCATTTGAATTATAGTATACTGACAAATAGTTAGCTCTAGGAAGTTACTCTCAACTTACTCTTGAAACTGGGTTAAGTGGGATATGGGTATGGTTTTACCTCCATAGTTAGTGATTTAAAACATTGGGTTGACACTTTCCAATGGACCAGTCAATATATATGAGAGTTTAAAAGATATTCAATTCATTTTGCCTAGTTTTTAACCCTTTATGTGAATTACATGTTCTGTTTAGTTAAAATAGATCTTTCTTATCCTTTTTATTTCTTTTTAACCTCCTTATGAATACCACATACTTACATTTTTTTTTTCAAACCAAGTTTAATGTCCTTGAAATTAAAATCCTAAATCAAGAAAGAAAGTCAAAGAGCCAAAAACTTATTGTCAAACATTTATGCTTTCAAGTTCTTAAATTTTATAATTTTTGAGTCAAACCTTCAAATTAATGTCTCTCATAAAAATAAAAATGGCATTATTGAATAGTACTAAGTTTAGTAAACAACCTTTTAGAAATGACCCTTTATATTTTAGAAGTTAAGAGCATCATGTTGAGATCAATGACAATGTTGATGATGAGGGACCCTATCAAGATTAACACACCCATGAAGTCATTTTTCATAAGAATCCACCATCGCAAATAACAGACTATCTCATAGAAAATATAAATGAGGTCTTTTTACAACTTTAGGGTCTAGGATCCAAGTTTCCTTCAAAATTTGATCCCAAAGAATTATCACTCTTAATTACAAGGAAAGAATCCACACCTCATATACAAAAATAAGGATCATCTAGTGATTTCATATGGAATAAAAAACACTTATAGGTTCCACTAACACCAATCAAAATTTCTCCCAAACTTATATGGATAAAGGTAAGGTAGTTATAGTGAAACATCTCAATAAATTCATGCCTTTTCCATTGAATTTCATATAAAAAAATTAGAAAGGGTGATAGTAAATCTTAAAGCTAACATGTCAAATAATCCTTCGATCAATCAACAAACAAATCCTAATCCTAATTTGAATGCACATTAGAATTTAAATCAATCAATCAATTCAAATCCAAATCCAATTTTGAATGCACATTTAAATTTAAATTAATCAATCAATCAAAATACAAATACAAATTTGAATGTATATTCAAATTCAAGTCAAACCTCGAATCCAAATTTTAATTTCAATTCAAATACCAATCCAAATAATTAAAATCAACAATTAAATTTTACTTCAAATACCAATCCAAACAATCAAAATCAACATTTCACTTCGAATACCAATCTCAATTCATTTTTCAATCTTAATGAATTTAAAAATCAATCATCCAATCCAATTTCAAATCCAAATCTAAACTAATTAACACCACTCAAGGATGTGACATTTAGCTAAAAATGGAAAATAATGAAAGAAAAGATATGAGGATTACAAGACAATAGCTATTCCAAAATCAAACAATTTAAGTTTGAAGAAATTTGTCCACACTCTTTGATATTACTATGATGATGGTACCCTTTCCTTCACATTTTGAACCCCTAAAGTTTGATAAATACAAAGTGAAATGAGATCCTATAAAACATCTTAAATATTTTTATATGGCATGTTTGGATGTTTATAATAGCAATGATTATCTATTATGACTCTCTCCACACAATCTAAGGTGTCAAGCCCATGAGTGGTTTTTACACTTACCTAAAGGATCAATCACAACCTTTGAGGACCTTTCTAAAATATTTATGCATCACTTTTTCTATAATGTTGAACATGAGTTAACCATTTTAGACCTATATAACACTAAATAACATAATGGGGAGACTTTCTCCTCCTCCTTGCAAAGATGGAGTGCCTTGGCAAGCTGGTTCCCATCGTCACATCTAGAGAAATAACTTGTAGTTATCTTTACAAATAATCTTAATTAAAAATTGGCATATCAAATGCAACTCCATTGTGTCACATCCTTTGATGAAACCATATAAAAAGGAATTAAAATTGAAAAAGCCTTAATTTCTAAGGGTGCCATCAAGTTTTTCAAACAAGTCAATTCTTCTTCAAACCAAAATGAAAAACCTAAGTTTTATTCAAAGAAAAAAAACATGATAGGAGATGGTGTAATTGATATTAATAAATTTAAAACACCCAACCTATCAACAATATCTCTGTACCAAGTGGTCAAACTCAACAATACAATCAAAAAATGAAAATTCACTCCTTTAGGAGTGCAATATGATGTAGTTTTTTGAAAGTTGGTAGTTTCAAACATTATCAAGTTCCCCAATACCAAACCTTTTGATGAGAATATTACAAAATTGAATGGTACAAAGATAATGAATATTATTAATACCATAAAATCAAATGTCAATCCAAAATCCATTTCATGAGACTCAAACACTATATCCAAGATCTTATTAATAATGGTGGCATAGTAGTAGAGGATGATGCATAAACTTCCAACAATTGAAAAATAGGGATACATCAAGATCCCTTTCTAAAGCATGAGTAAGGGTGTACTAAGCAAAACCAAAATCAAAAACAAACAAACAATGTCAGTCAAACCAATCACCCCTTTAATTCTATAGTCAATCACATTGATTGTATAAATCATCATGCTTTTGTACTTACAATAAATTCCCAAGATTGTGCCATCACTCCAAGGCATGCAAAGATTACCCTTATACTTTTTCATTTCTCTACCCTTGAAATAAAATATAACATCATAGAGTAAATTGAGAAAACTCCAACCCAAATTTCCATTTTGGATCTTCTCAAGACATCTCCTACATATAAGGACATTTTATATAAAACATTACAATAATCCAAAATTCTAAAAAATATCAATCCATATAACCTCCAAGCACTTGTAGGACACTTTTACTCAAACAATCAAGTGAATTTATATCATTCATATATCTCACCCATGGGTTGATCTCATAATTTTCCATTATACATTAAATCTTTCATATCCAAGCATAAAGTAAACATGTTGTTTATAGACAATGGGTTAGGCCCAAATTTGTGTACATTAAATTTTATAAAGCATTTATGAAATTATACGATAACACTATAGAATAATAATATTACTATAAAGGCATATGATAATAATGAGCACCAATCGATGGGAATGATCTATATTCCACTTATGGTGGGGCTTGTCATTCAGGAAATTCTCATTCACATTATTGATCTAGATCTTCCATACAACTTACTCCTTGGTCTTCCATGAATCCATGCCATGAATTACATTCTATCCACCTTACATCAATGTTTAAAGTTTTCTCATGATGGTATGGAAGAAACCATTCTAAGTGATCCTCAACCCTTTCAATATTGTAAACTATTGGAAAGGAGATATTACAATTCAAACTATGTACCATTTATTGAAAATACGTATGAACCTAATGATAAGTGACCAAATATTTATAATTATATCCATCCTGATGAGTTTCTCTCTACATCCTCCAATCAACCATCTAATTTCGTGAACCCATCATCCACGTCCAAGTCCAAATCTATATTTTCCATTATGGATGTAAGTATGGGAGAATATGGAATTCATGATGCTCATTATTTAGGAAAAAATCATATGTTCCCCAAAAATAATGGAAGACCCCATCATATCAAATAAACATAAGTGGTTCATAATATTAACAAAACTTATTTCATGGAAGGCAAGTTTATTTCTAAAGAAAAAATTGATGATTCTCTTCTTAGCTCTACTTAATGAATTAGCTAAGTGCTTCCAAAGCAGTCAATATCCTATACCAAAATACATTATGTGTAATATCATGAACTATAAATTAATGTCTTAGTTTCCATGAACAAGGTTTCATCGAACCTATAATATCCAAACACATGAAGTCTTTCACAGTATTGGATTCAAAACCATATAGTGTGAACATATGCAACTATGATAATGATTCTTCTTCAACATTTGAGGAGGCCTCTTTAAACACCAAAATGAGTTCCATTTATAGCCATTTTTAAGACTTATCCATTACCAACCTATTTCATGATAATGCCATTTTAACCCTCAAACTAACCTTTCCATAGCTTATCCTATGGAACCAACAAATATCACCCTCGCTTGATCATTTTAAAAAATATGAGTCCATATTTGAGTTTTTGAGAATTAGAGATCACATACTAGTAGGAGATCATAAGAAGGGTTCTTCAATTCAATTGGATAATTTTTCACACTTTGGAAAACTTATACTTTACACTCTTCCACACCATATTATAAGTAGTACGATGTGATTGATTGAAATATCGATAATGAAGCTACATCCTCTATAATATCAAAATGAAGACATTACCAATCAAAAAGATCTTGTGGAGGATCTTAATATTAATCCAATTCCAAAAAAATTCAAGAAAAATCTACTTTATTAATTGAAAATACAATTGATATTAATATTGAAACAAAATAAAATCTTAAGATTGTGAAACTTGTTTCTTCCCTTAATCCAGAAGAATAGTCCACTTTGACTCAACTCCTCAAGTAATTTTTAGATGTGTTTGCATGGTCATATGTAGGCATGCTAGGGTTGGATCCTTAATTAGTTATTAATCACCTTGTTATACATCAATATGCAAACCAATCAAATATGAACTCATAAAAATGCATCCAAAGGTGGCATTACTCATGAAGGAAGAATTGAAAAAATAGTTAGAAGTTGGATTCATACAAATAATAGAATACTCAAAGTAGATATCTAATATAGCACCAGTCTCTAAGAAACCATTAGGGATTAGAGTTTGCATAGGATTTAGGGATATGAATAAATCATGTCCTAAAGATGACTATCCTTTACCAAACATAGACATGATTATTGATTCCATAGTAGGGCATGAGATGTTGTTCTTAATGGATGGTTTTTTGGGGCACAAAAAAATAAAAATAGCTCTTGAATACCAACATAAGAAAACATTTATAACACCTTGGGGCACATTTTGTTATCAAGTGATGACATTTGGTCTCAAGAATGATGGATCCACTTATCAACATGTAATGATATTTATCTTTCAAGATTTGTTTCATGATATCATTGAAGACTATGTAGATTAAAATTTGGTAAAATAAAAAAATAAAGCATATCATCCTATGGTACTACACAAATTTTTTGAATGGTTGATAGAATACAAGGCTCATCTTAATACAAATAAGTGTGTGTTTGGGGTTACTTTAGGTAAGCCCTTGGGTTTCATTATATCACAAAGAGGTATAGAGGTGGATCCTAAAAAGGTCACAATTATCATAGAAAGGACTCCACCAATAAATCTCAAGTAGCTTCATAGTTTTCAAGGTAAGATTCAATCCATTCGTAGATTCATATCACAACTTACAGACATGTGTCATCCTTTCAAATTTATTCTAAAAAAGAACATTGCTTTTCATTGGAATGAGGAATGCAAATGAGCATTTGAAAATATTAAAAACTATCTAAAAAATCCACCAGTCCTAATGCCACTAACTCTATGGAATACACTATTACTATATATTTTAGCAACACGGTATGCATTTGGGGCATTGTTAGCATAACATTATGAACATGGAACATAAAGAGAAATGTATTATCTTATTAGAACCTTGGTATCTTATGAAATCAATTATTATACCATCAATAAAAAATGTTTAGTTGTTATATTTTCTTCACAAAACTTCACCATTATATTCTTAATAATTAAACCACAATCATTTCCAAAGTTGATCCACTTAAGTATCTCATTTCCAAATCAGCTCTAATAGGGAGAATGACTAAGTGGGTCATGCTTCTAAATGAGTTTGATATAGAGTATGTCAACCAAAAATATATCAAGGGATATGTATTCATATATACCTTGGAAAAAACACCATTGATATATGTCAATCCTCTCATCATGGATTTTATAGATGAAGTAATCATGTATTTAGATGAATCATTAGAGTGGTATTCTTAATTTTAAGGGTTTTCCACAAGTCATGGCTCATGGGGCAGGTATTTTTTTCATCACTACCCAAGTTTATCTTATTCTAAAATCATTTTGAATAGGATTCCCTTATACCAATAATATAACAAAACATAAATTTATTGTTATTGGTCTCAAACTTGAGATTCAATGGAACATACAACATGTCCTACTTTTTAGAGATTCATGGGTCATCATCAAAAAACTAATGAATACCAAGCTAAATATGATAACATAATTCCTTAAAAATAGATGGTGGATAGTCTTAAACAATGATTTCAAACCATATAATTTGATTAATTTCCTCGAGTAAATAATAGGGTAGTTGATTCCATGGCCACAATTAGTTCATTTCTCAACATGCATCTAGATGATGGTCACATCTAGTTTTTTGTTGAGAAATTAATGAGTCTAGTATACGATAATCCTAAATTTAAAATGGCTTGTGAGGTTGCTAGTCCTACTTCTCATTAGTACCAGGATATATATACATACCTCCATGACAATGTAATCCCTCTGAACTTATCCTAGAATCATAATAAATCCTTCATGTAGCAAACATCTCACTTTAGCATCCTTATAAATAAAATACATTATATGGGTTATGATGGAACTTTATTATGATGTTTAAAATATATAGAGGTGGCCTTAATAATTAAGGAAGTTTACAATAGTATTTTTGATGTTCATATTAGTGGCATGGTACTTGCAAATAAACTTATACATGTTAGATATTACTAGCTAATGATGGTATTTGATTCATGCCAATACATCAAGTAATGTATCCTATGCCAAAAACATGGTGATCTAATCCACAATAAATCACAAGATTTGCAACCCATTACCACTCCATAGACCTTATCCACATGTGGGTTAGACCACATTATAAATACGACTCCCAATTAGTCATACGGACATAAGCATATAATTATTTCCACTGAGTAATTTATTAAGTGCATTGAATTCTTTCCTTTAACTTAAGTAGATAACAAATAAATCTCCAAGTTTATCCTAAACCACATTATTTTTTGTTATGATATCCCTTCTACAATTATATAAAATACCATTAAGTCTTTAAAAAACAAAGATGTCGAGATCCTTTATCAAGCATACCATATTAAGCACAAATGGTCTATGCCATGCTATCCCTAAAGAAATGGTCAAGCAGAGGAATAAAAAAAAACTATCCTCAAACTTCTAAAGCATGTTATCAATGATGCTATCCATGATTGAAATTTATAACTTTACCCTACTTTTTAGGCTTAATGTATAAGTGTTCATACACCCACAAGGGAAAGTTTGTATTCCCTTGAATACAACACTGAGTCCATCTTATCTATGTAAATTAAGCTTTCATAATTACAAATATCTCTACAAAACCTTATTGATGAAGAAGCCTATCACATCTCAACGATACATGAGCTCGATATCCTAGATAAGAAACACCTTAATGCCCTTAACCATATACAAGCCTATCAAAACCATCTTCATTGTAGATATAACAAGAAAATGAGATTAGGAGAGTTTACAATCAAAGACCTTTTTATAAAATAAAACCAACGAAACACCAATGTTGATTTGAAGAAAAAAAGGCAAGTTTAACATAATTTATTAGGTCCATACATCATCATTGCCAAATATGGATCAGGTGCTTATAAACCAGTAAAAAAATAAGGAGAAAATATTTATGAACCAATGAACATCATGCACCTCAAGCACTTCCATGCTTAAAATACTCTAGTGATGTTGTATATATAAAAAAAGAAAAATAGAAAAAAAATCATAGAACCTATTCAAAAATAAAAGTGTCCTTAGTCAACCTATCTTAGTCATCCTTTATATGGATTACCCATCAGATGGTTAACATTTTGAAAGATCTCATACTATAAAGGGTTATACTCTAGCCAAGGACATACAAAAAGACATTTTTTTACTTGTTTGTTTCCTTTACTTAATCTTTTGTTTGTATAAATTTTGTGTTTTCTTACTTGCTTATATACTAATTTATTTAATTTATTGTTTGTTTGTTTTACTTGGTTTCATTGTTTCCAACTCTTTTTATATTGTTTTCATTGTTGATTTTTGTTGATTATAGATCACTATGATTATTACAAATGATGTTATTGTGATCTTCCATATCATGATGCACTAAGTTTTACACTTTTGATTTTATTAGTCCCTACATATATAACATAATAAACATCATGCTTTTTCTAGATCAATGATGCATATTGTCATGCATAATATAAAAATAAAGGGTGTTAAATTCATGTCATAAATCTTGTTGTAACTCTAAGTATATCCTATCAAACCCAAATATCTAAGCCGTCTCATTTTCAAAAACACTTGTTTATATTTGTTTTAATTATTCCATGATAAAGGCTAAAAAGACTAACCTAGGTGAAATATAAAATGTAGAAGAGAGAATTACATGCAACATCTATCCATCTACTACATCTATCAAATTAAAACATCCATAACATAAGTGAAACCATAACACAATCACATGACACTAAAAAATCATGCATATATACATATGTATGTCCATCAATACATTAAATGTGTCTCATGTACATCTAAAAAATGTATATACATTTGTACATATAAAAAATGTCTTTATCATCCATCCCCTAGCTCTCATTCTATACAACTATAGGAGGTGATATTAACCATTATGGTTTGATCTATGGATTCCACATGGCATGGTGAGATGATTATCCAATAGAGTGCTTTTATGTTGTGGTTCATGTTGTCCTCATCCCTAACCTAGGTATCCTACTAATAGAATACACTCTAAAGAAAAGTGCTCATTGCTCTAGTAGCACTGATTACTCATAAATAATCTTGTAATAAGTCACATGCTCCATTTATGTCACTACATATAATAGGGCCTTCAACTGACCCAGTGTAGTTAGTATCTCTTTCACTCTTCATAGCTCAGTCTGAGTTTCATCCCTCTCTCACTGATATCTCTGTGCTATCAAAATATCATACTTTATCTGTGTACCCACATCAAAAGTATCCAAAACCTCCTCTCTAATCATAGCCTCTATCATCAACCTATCCACCTCCACCTATAATCTAGCTATATTTACTGATCTTTGGCTCCCTCTCTCTACTTCATCTCCCCGCAACTCTAAAATATCCACATCTCTTAGTCTAATATCCTCATAGAGCCTCACAATTAAGGCCTCATCCTTCACTAATTGTGTTGGTCCTGAAGGCTTAACTTCATCAACTCTCCCTACATGGTTCTTTGGTACGGTATGCGTCACCATATCCTCATATCCATCCTCATGACTATTAATAAAAATTACATGGGTGTCTCCTAACTACCTCATCCTCCAAAACTCTTGCCTCCTCAATATGAACATCATCCCCACCACTTTGTCTTCCATCCCTAGGGATAAATACCTATACAAGTACTTGTTACTACCCTACCCTCCACTATCAAACTCTGATTGTCATATTTAAACTTTAATTCCATGTCATAGGTCTCATAATAGGGGTTGTTAATCTAATGGGCTGCATATGTTCCCACTATGATATATAAGTCTTTATCACTCCTACATCTACTAAATCTCTCCTAGGCTAGTATCATAGAGTCTTCATCTCCCTCTAACTATAATTTGATACCCTAGGATATATCCCAAGTTCCCACTATGGTTTATCACTCACTACACATGCAAAATCATGTGGTCCTATTGGTACATCCTTTTATATCCTAAATTATCATAGAGCCCTATCTGGCCTATATCACTCAATGATATACTCATGTCTACCAATAATAAAACAAGGTATCAACATACAATCCATGTACCATACATCCTATATCCACTACGGATCTACTTCTTTCTAGGGTCTCTAGGTGATGTCTTTGGGACCCAACTCCTCCAAAACCCTCCTATAGTATGTCACATAATCCATGTTACTATAATAATGTACCATCCTTGGTCAAATGTATCTCTAGCTTCCCTCTATATCAACTATCCAACATGCCTCTCTAATGTAATGTGCTCCCATGCCCACACCTGTAGTTGTGTATATGGCCCTATGCTCATAGGTCCCTTGTAAATGATAGTATGTAATTTTATGTAAAAGTGGACAAACACACATGGTCCCCATGAAAACTCCATAACACTCTATAACATATATACAATAACATATAATAATCCCATAGGAAACAATCTCACACTTTTTTCTAGTAGTAGTATGCCACCAACAGGATCCATTAATACCAATGTTAAGCCATCTATGTCCTCTGAATTCATGTAAGTATCTAAATCAATCCCATAATCTATCATCAAAATGATTCCTCCCCAAATATTCTAGCTAGTGATACTGCTTATGTAGTCTACCTCTAGTAAACCTTTGTGCCCTATATTGGGATGTGAAGTATACTCCATAGATCCTCCAATGTCACAGTGAACTCCCTTGTAAGTAACTAGAACATGATAGTCTCAAAATTCCAACACTCTATCAAAGATGTTAGTAGTGCCCTGTCTACATTGATCTTAGGCATCTCAACCATATACACTAATTCCACTACCTCTAATATAGCTACCTTGTAATCCCCAAACCTTTGCATCAACTGTAGCACCCTTGATTGCCTCTCCCACATAGTCATAATAGGTCATCTCTTCTATGATATATGAAAAATGACAATATTAGTCCTTTTACATCATATATTCATCTATCACACACATTCATCAGTCAGTGATGCATATTTGAAGACATTTTTATATTCATTTTCATCTTCCAACCTATCAACTCACCAAAATGTCAAAAAATTCATTGTATCCTCCAGATGAATTCACCATTCTAATGGATTCATTATACGGTCTAATAAATTCACCACACCACACATTTTGACAAAATTTCCACATTTTTATGAAACCACCATTCTCAATTGGTAAAACCTTCACAAACCCACCATTTTGGACAATGAACACATCAAAATGGACTCTAAAACCATTCTTTCTAGAATTATGGGTTTATTTCACCTAGCTTTACCTAGTGTTAATGAGCCATAAAACACAAAAATAAATTTAAAAAATAGTACTTATTATATTCTTACTCCCCTCTAGCCTCTGGTAAACTTAGAATCACTTGTTATGATGCCTATCTATTGGTATTCACTCCATTATTATCCCTCAATCTAAAGTAAAATCAGCACTACATGGCTAATCACAAGAATTGACCAAATGAATTTTCAAACAATGTAAATTTCAATTTCCCCCTACCCTTATATATTCAACCAACCCATTAATCTATATTACCCCAACCCTAAAAATCTTTTATCATATTTTCCACTCAATCACCTCATTTTCTCTTCCAATCATTCAACCAATTAATTGGATTACTCAATACCTTTATTTCAATTTGCAAATTGATCTCATAAAAATTTATCAATCATCCTTGGAATTTTTTTTTCCTGGCCCATAACTTACCAATGGGGTATATCACTTCCACATCTGTCCTTTTGCATATATCGATGCTTGGGGCACAATTTTAAGTGTGTAGCTTAAAAATGAGAAATATTATTTTTCAAATCAACTTCCTATCACTAATAAGTTCAAGGAAAATAATTTTTACATATGCTTACAATCATGCAAGCATTTTATTGGAATTCTTAATTTTTTAAAATGGTGATATTACCCATACATCCATATATCCTTCATTTTGAGTGTTCATTCTTATCCATTTATACTACACGAGGTATCATCTTTATACATCCATTTTCTCTCTACTTTTTCTTTATCCTTTTGAAATGCATTGCTTATTATAGTCACAACACCATTTCAAAGAGGGGCAAATGTAAACACCTATTTTTTTCCACATCTAGTATCATAATTAATTTTGCTTAATATGGACACTCTAATTCAACTACCACACTAAATTCAAATTATTAACATCATTTCCTTCTCTTTTTTGAATAATTAATTAAATCAAATCATTATACACATAATTCTTCAAAAACTAATTAAAAACCAAAATTCCTACCTTAGCTAGACATCTTCCACACTTTTGCCAACCAAGTGTTGAGTTATCCAACCAACTCCTTAACTTCTCAAAAACAATTTGAGTCATCATTGAACATTTATGTGACTAAACTACCTTAACCCATTCATGATGAGTCATTTAACTACTGAATAACTCTGCATCTTCCTCTCACACACATGGGAATTACTCATCATCCATGGAGCTGAGGACTCAAATCCAACAATAGATTATTATCATAATTAAAAAAAATTGGATTATTATTAATTGTTCACCTCATCACCCTCAAGCCTATAATTGGAAGTGTCATCCTTCATTTTCATCATCGCCATTAAAGTTATATAATCACTATCAAATTTAATATACACATCCATTGATAATCCAAGCTATTTGCATCCATATGTTGCCTAATTCACCTTTGTTTGTAGAATAAAATTGAGAACCCACATCCAATAAAGAAATATCAAATCATATTTTCACAATGGAGAAGGTGATGAATTTATTTTACATGTTTTGTAAGTATCTTGTTATTTATCTTTATTTCATTGTTTTTGCTCAATTTGAGGTTTTAATTTAGATTTAAAATATGATTTACATAGTTTCATTTCCTAACTTACATTAAAAATCTAAAATTTTAGATATCAGAATTGGTATGTTAATGAGGTGATGAAACATTGCACAATCCTATAAATAAACCCATAAATGTGTTATTTTTATTTTTGTGTGCCTATTATTGTTATTATGACTTTTATACCCATGTTGAAAGACACTTGTTTGAGGGATGAAACATTACCCATTTTTGAACCCACATCACCGACATGTTTTCATTCGCATTTGATCCCAATTTTTTTGATATTTTAATGAAAGACTTGAAGGTTTTATGAATTCATGTTTTTTTTTTGCTTCATATATACGTTGAATTTCTATTTCCTTGCATTTCATGGGTTGGAAGACACAACATTCACTGGTGGGTGGATGTAAGCCTTAAAGGTTTTCATGCACATACCAATAATAATTATTGTTTTTGTATCAAAATTAAGGTTTCCAGTCACATATCAAAGATGTAATTGTTATTTGTATCACACCAAATTGTATTGTCTTTGTGTCAAAATTAAGGTTTCTATTTACCTACCTTGCAAACCTACAAATGTTTAATGTGTTACTTAACATTTATAGGTATGTGGATGGAATTAATGTAGGTTTTGCATTCACATAGGAATACAAGTTAATATTTTTTAATCAAAATTTATACTTCCATTTTCATCAAACCAAACCCTTTTATAGATTCTTATTGTTGTGTTATTCATATATTCATGTACATCACCCAAAAGGTAATTAACTCAACTCATAATTAAAAAATTACTTATAATACATTTTACCTAATGACCTATTATGAACCTAAGCAAACTAATTATGTAGGTAAAACCACATAGTGGGAATCCTACACTAACACCCCCACTTAAGAATAACATAGAAGGGTAGAAGAATTGGGTCCCAGTGCAAAGGCTTGATGAGGTACCCAAGTACATAAAAAATCTCCCCTAGAGGAGGATGTTAGAGTTTCCCAAACACCAAGTAGATTCCAAAAATGAAGATACTTGATTTAGTGAAGGGTTTAGTGAATATATCATTAATTTACTCTATTGTCTAGATTTAGTAGAGATCAGTGAATTACTCATGGATGATCTCCTGAATGAAATACATATGAATCTCGATATGCTTGGTCTTTTGATGGAGGATTGAATTCTTACACATCTAGATTGTGCTTTGGTTATCATAAAATATGATTGTTGGTCATCAAAATTGGATGCTAAATTTAGTGAGAATCCCCTGAAGTCAAATAGCCTCAGTGGTAGCATTAATAACTCCTGTGTATTTGCCTATGTAGAAGATAAAGTAATAACATTATGCTTCTTACTTGACCATCTAATTAAACCCAAACCAAGGTATAAAATATAGCTTGAAGTAGACTTATGATTCTAAATATTTCTATCCCAATCTAAATCCATATATCCAATTAAGTCAATGTTGATTCTTGCTCCATAGTGAATACTAAAACTATGAGTACCCTAAATGTAGTGGAGAATCCACTTAGGTACATTCTAGTGCATCTCATGTGGTTCTTACATAAATTTAGACACTATGACCACTGCATATGAAATGCCAGGTCTATACTGTTGTAAGGTAGATTAGACTACCAACAAGTTATTGATATGAGGTAGCATCAACCAAGGGAGATAGACAATCATCCTTGTTGGACCCCAAATTTTGAATAAATGTTTTGGATTTTTGGAATGGATCTGACATAACATAAGAAGATCATGGCACAAAACTAACATGGCATATGAATATTATGGCATAGAACAAGTAAGGTGTGAGAGGATAAAGGCACATAAGTTTTTAATGCAAGAAGACCCAATCAAAGATGAAACATAACTACAAAGAACGTGAGAGCATAGAACTTGAAATAATAATAAAAGACTTAGGGAGTGCATGGGAAGCGAGAGATGATTAAGAACCATCTAGAATTTAACCATCATGAGTTTTAATTGACCCATGAAGAGGAAGACATTTAGAAGCAAGGATCTAACATCAAAAAAGAATATAGGGGGTGTAAAGGCTTGTGTCCTTAGGAGAGAACAATTGAAAGACTGCCATGACTCTCAGTCTATTAAGAGATATTTTTCCACTCACCATTTGTCATTATTATGTAACTACTTGGTTAGGTAAAAACAAGTATAAATACCCTTGTGTGGAATCATGTAAGGAATAACTTATTGTGACTATATAATATAGACTTTTAGATATTACAATCAGTTCAGGTGTTGTGTGTTTCTATTAATTTGATATTTGAGTATGAATAGTGGGTTGAATTGATTAATTTTGTTGCATATCTTTCATAATGGGATTTATATAACATACATTATATGAGTTTGTGTAGACAATCTTTTGAATTTCATGTCATTTATCTTTGTGTTCTTGGTTGTTGTGATTAATGATTCAAGGTCTATAGTAGTGTATTTATTTTTTGTGTAATTTCTAATTAGATATATGAATAAAATCAAGTATATGAATAGTGTGTTAATAAGCAACATAACCCATGGGAACCAGTCTCTTGCTGTGTGCTTTAGGTGAGTACACAAGACCTTAGTATTGCATGAAAGGCTGACTCATAAACTTGTTGGGGCTACACTTTAATGCCTAAATAAAATATGATTAAGAGAATAAAAACTCAACATTTTGGTTCTATTGTTGGGATGCATAGAACTTAATGCGTAAGAATGAAATATGCTTAAACATATAACCCTTGAAAGTATTAAACAATGGATTACTGAGGTCAAGGATAATTTTGTAGTTCCTTACCTTGAATCAAGAATTTATACACATGAATGGGTGGAAAAACATCTCTACATCACATTATATGAAACCTTCTTTGTTTAAGTTCCTATTCGTTTACATGCTTGGCTCTCTGCTTATGCTCAAGGTCGATCACAAAATTTTAGGAGGATAAAAGCTTGGAAATTAGAATGTCATAGGGATTCAAAATGACTAAGAACACCATTGACATGGTCTATTAATATCTGGTGGAAAGGAGTGTTGAATAATTACATTCTGGAGTATGTTGTAACCACTTACTCTTGTCCTGAAGAAGCCAAGTTCCAATTTATTATAGAACCATATGGTTAGTATATTAGACATTTCCCACTAGAAGTAAAGAAGTTATTTATTGATTTTGGACTCTAAACTCTACCAATGGAAGGATAAAAGAATCCTTACATGAGCTACATAGTTAGAAGGGGAATATAGAGGTTTTGGTGAAGAATTTTAGGTTCAAAATGGTATTCAGTCAATGGGCATTGTGAAAGTAGAAATATGATGAAGCTCGATAGATTACCATAGGTGGAAGTGGTGTAAGAAGGGAACAAGAAAACTCAAGAAGAGTTGCTAGGATTTGTAGGGAAGTGAAAAGTCACAAGGACGACTCAATTTCTTTAGAATTGTACCTTATGCCAATTTTATCATATAAAGGAGAAACTAGCTAGATAGAAGAGACTAAAGAACCATGTTTGAACCACACAAGTTCCCCACCCATAGTGCATGCTCATACTTTTACATCAAATGAATTACTTATACGTAATTAGGATACAAATAGTGTAAAGTCAAATATTGATCCTATACAAGAAATTGTAGCTAAGTTGATTTTAACTCATACTAAATTAACACTTTCTTTTCCTCTTCAAGGAAATTTCATGGCCCAAATTGGTATACCTAGTATAATTGACATTCATAATGGACAAATTACAAGCCCAAATATTATTAATCAACCAACTACCACACCCCACATCATGGGTGTTGCTGCTAGAGGTGCTAAAGGTAGATTAGGAGGTGGCATGAGAGGAAGTGGTGGACTTCCCCCTCAAGGAATAGGATATGGGGGTTCTTAATAGCCACCAATGCAAGCACCTCAATTTCCTATAGTATATAATGAAATGATTCTTCACCTACCTAAATATTGGGGCATAAATAATTCTAAAGAGCATGTCCATAAGTATGAACTCATTTAGAGGGCATGAGGCATTACTTATTCTGAGCAAAAGGCCACATAATTCATGACCATGCTTATGAAAAGAGCACATAAAAGTTATAGGAAGTTTGAACCTTAACAAGTGGTAATTGACTATGATCAAATCAAAACAACATTACTTAAAGAATTTGACATTCCCAAATTTGAGCAACAAAGTATTGCCATGCTAAAAGATATAAAGTAGGAGCTCACTGAAAGTGTACAAGAGTATGACGCATGGTTTAAACACTCTTTTCAAAAATTTCATTTGAAATTAATGCTTCTCATCATTCCCAATGGTTTGTGGTAGGTTTGTTTCTTCCATTTAGACAGACACTGTCTCAAAAGACCTTTACTAGCCTATGTGAAGCCTTGGAAGCTATCCTTCATGTTGAAATTATTGGTAGTATTGACACTAGAATCATTCCTTTCATGGAAGCCCAAATACCTTTAATGGTATTACAATTAGAAAAATTAACTACAAATAATACATAATATAATTATAATGGTCTTTGGTGTATCGATTATGAGTTTGAAAGTCATAATCTATATAATTACCCATGTAAAAACGTCTGCACTATACTAAAGTAGTCATGTGAAAAGTTAACATGAAGATCATGATATACACTCCTATCCTCTCTTATAGTAGGAAACACATTTAAAAGTGTCTATATACTACAAAATATGTGATACCTACACCCATTATGCAAATGATTTCTTGCTAATTAATGATATACATGAGGCATGCATGCATAGTACCTACCAAACCTATATTTCCAACAATCAAGATAGTAATGGATATCATGGATGAGTCCAAGGATGAGGATGAAGAGGTGGTTGTTTCCCACCAAGAACATGTTATAAGTGTGGATGTCTAGATCACCATCAGTAAGATTGTCTAATTTACCCAATATGTTTTTTTTGTAAAAAGGAACATTGATTGGAATAATTTCTTGACCTATACATGGCCAATACTAAGGAAAGAAATAAAAAGGTGAAGGTATAATTTACATTGAGAAACCTCATTGGTGGTAATTCTCTACCACCCAATAAATTAGTAAGTTAATATCACCACATGTAGCAGTGGACAATCTTAGTCTACATATATTCCTCCTATTAAGAAGATATAGCATGAAGAGCCTCATGCAAGGAAGTATCTTGATGCCCAACAACAAAAAGATATGCTCTAGGATAATATGACTTTGGTATGGGAACTATAAGGATAATTTTAGTTTCTTAAAGACCAAGAAGCAACACAACATGTTGATTTACAAAAGTCCATAGAAACTCAAAATTTGGCATGAGATAATTTCCAAGAACTTTGCAAGCATATGTTGGATGAAGACATTATTCCAAAATTGGTTAATTAGATTAAAACTCAATTAAAAACACAAACTGATGCTCAACCTCAATTGATTCAGATAATTAAGGATCATCAATTGAATCATGCTCAATGACAAGATACCCTTGTTCCTCTTAGCCCTAAAGAGGATAAGGAAATAATGGTGAATGCTACCATTAATGATTGGGTGATTCAAGATATCTTGGCTGACACTGACACTGAACTTAACATCCTTACAAAGGATACATGGTGAAAAATGGCTAGTCTGGCACTACAATTATCACTACACATATTGTTTATGGCTAATAAAACTTGTACTCTGCTAACTAGCATCCTTAAGAATTCAATGGTCGATATCCTTGGATTACCTTTCAAATATTATTTTGAAGTTCTTGAGTTAGCTGAGGTAGATGATTTTCTAATTATATTGGGGTGACCTTGGTGCTATGAAAATAATGTAGAATTAAGTTTCAAAAAGTGCTACATCAGTTTTGAGAATACTAATCAAAACATTATTATCATGTTGGATCAAACCCATTGGACCCCATACATAGAACCTATTAATGCAGAAGAAGATATTAACCACATATATAACATCAAAAATAGAGATGGTGAAAATCATGATCCCACTTCTGATGGCATCTTCTAATGGATGGACACTCGATCCATTTTTGATATGATAAATAATGCTTGTAATTGATAGGCCCGTGATGACTATGACTTCATTGCAAGAGTGTGTAGTGCAATTGGTAGTTGTGAGAATGTTCCTTTTTAGTATCATAAATTCCATAGATTTGTTCACCTTGTTACTAGATAAATCATTAGAGGAATAGTTATGGATGCACCATTAGAAAGATTTGATGAAGTTCCTTAGTTTCATAGATAAAAGGAAGTCTATGACTTCATTTGGTACCTTGAAGACTTATATAACTTTGATAATGATTAATATGATCATTGGTTCACCTTTTTTATGGAACAACCATAAGGTGGTCACAAACCCATAATGATTAATTATCCATTTGGATCAAATATGCTATGCTTTGTAGCATCAATTTCATCATGACAATCGAGTGCAACATACAATTAATTATAGCAGAGTACAAGTACCAAAACCACACATAGAAGCTTGCAAATCCATGTGGAGGACTAAAGAGTCTTTCTTGGTAGAGCACCTATGGGTACATGATTTTTATGAAACTCTAAAAACTTAGGCTAGAGCATGGTATTTTCATGAAGAATGACATATGGTACCCATTTTTGACATCTGTTGAAAGAAAACATGAATTCAATGTTATCTTATTCATCTTCAAGAATGAATTTGTGCCTCACACTCCAAGATATGTATGAAGTAGTTGTTGGTGACCTGAGTCCTACTAAAGATCACCTAAGATATATACATGATGTGCTAGAAGAAGGTTTATTTATTTAATGATCCATCTGAACATCCCATTCCCACACCAAACCCCATCTTTGATAAGGAATGATATGAAGAGATATGCCTAGGGAAGCTAAAATTAGTATTTCAGGTGGATGAAGGTGAAGGTTCCAACCCACTTGACCCATTGAAAAACCATTGGATATCCCTAAAAACTATGGCACCCAAACTTTTCATGATACTTAGCCTATTACAGACCACTTATATTTAGAACCTCTTCAAACTATCTAGTGCAACATCAACATAGATGAAGAATAAAAAATAGATACCATATGTAAATAATAGATTAATATAGAGGTTTCAAAAATATTTAAATTGTTAAAAGAATACCAAGATGTCTTTCCAAGAAGTTATAGTGAGATGAAAGGTGTTCATCCATTTCTAGGCAAAATGCATATCAAACTAGTTAACGGTGTTCAGCCAGTAAGGAAAAGGCTATATCAGATGAATCCAAATTTACATGCACATGTGAAGGAATAAATTTATAGTATGTTATGCACTAGAGTGATCAACCCAATTGATGATTTTGATTGGATTAGTCCCATGGTCATAAGTATAAAAAAATATTGGTACATAGGATCTGCATTGATTACCACATACTTAACACACATTATGTTATTGATCCCTTTAAATCAACATTCACAAAATATATCCTTGAAGGAATCATTGGGTGTGAAAATTACACTTTCATAAATGGATTATCTATATAACATCAGGTCCAGATCACCAAGGAAGATCAACCTAAGACTACATTTGCTATTGACTAGGGATCCTTCATGTATACCATCATGCCTTTGGGGTTAAAGAATGCACATGTTGTATTTTCCCATATAGCCATTAAGGCCTTTAAAGACTTCATCCATAAATTCCTTCAAGTTTACTTGGATGACTGGAAAATATATGGCTTGGTAAAGGACCATTGTTTTAATTTATGGCTCAGGTTGAGCACTAATGAGTACTATAAATATCACTAAATTTAAAGAAGTGTCTTTTTGATACACCTTTCAATGTTATTATAGGTCATATTATATGCAAGGATGTAATTTTGGTATACCTAGTAAAAATAGCTATCATTATTTACCTCCCAATGCTAAATTATTAGTGCAAAGTTCATGCCTTTCTAGGACATATTGGGTATTATCAAAAATTCATCTGAGGATATGCAAAGATTGGCATGCCTTTGGATTAACTCTTAAAACATAACCAACACTTCATTTGGATCCACTCTTCTTAAGAGGCCTTAAAAGACAAACTAGTTACTACTCTAATTTTGTAGTTCTCTAATTGGATAAAACCATTCCATGTCCATGTTGATGCCTTTGGAATGGATGTTGGTGTAGTCCTTGCACAACTAGGTGAAGGTCACCTTGATCACCTTATCTATTTTTCTAGTGGGAAACTTACTCCAGCTGAGAGGAATTACACCACCACAAAACATGAAGAACTTTCAATGGTTTATGCTCTATAGAAATTTTGATAATACTTGTTGGAAACTCCTTCTATATTATATACAGACCATGAAGATTTAAAATATATGGTAAATAAACCTATGTTACATGGCTACATCTGTTAATGGATAGTATTTTTTTGATAATTTCAATTCTCTATCAAGGTCAAACTAAGAAAATCTAATTTTGGTCCTAACCATCTTTCTTGAATTGATTTTGGAGAACCACTATGCACCATTGAAAATGACGTACATGATGTATAACTATTTTTTGTTTCTCATGTTCCTGAACAGTTAGAATATATTGTAGCTTTCTTAACTAATGGCTCAACACCCGATGGTCTAACTCAATAGGATAATAAATAACTCACAGTCAGCATTACACCTTTGCAGCTCATTGGAGGGGACCTATACAAATTTAAATGAGATGAAGTTCTTTGATGTTGTGTCATGAAACATAAGTGTTTCAAAGTGATCAAATAAATTCATGAAGGCCTTATTGGCAAACACTATGTTGGGGAAGCTATTGCACGTTAGGTATATTAGCTAAACTATGGTGGATTACCCTTTTTTAAGATGCCAAAAGGCATGTTAGGAAATATGATATTTTTTAATGCATCAAAAAACTAAATCACCAGGATGCCATGCCATTAAATCATAATCTATCTCAAAAATCATTTGAAAAGTGGGCCATTGATTTTGTCAGCCCCATCAATCTAG
Organism: Torreya grandis; assembly: GCA_037957365.1. Lineage (NCBI taxonomy): Eukaryota > Viridiplantae > Streptophyta > Pinopsida > Cupressales > Taxaceae > Torreya > Torreya grandis. The sequence continues at coordinate 149,041 of JARHVA010005376.1, read as the reverse complement.
CTAGATGATGTAAAGGTTCCCATTATATCATTACATCAACTTATTATCTCACACACTAAGATGAGGCCATGCCAATAAGGGATTGTACTATTGGTACTATTGTGCACTTCATATGGGAACATATCATAACCTATTTTGGCTGCCCAATAAGTTTTACTAGAAATTATGATACACATTTCCTCAATGAAACTATCTACACCCAAATTATTGAATTCATGATTGCCCATCACAAAACAACACTGTATCATCCCCAAGCCAATGGCACTATTGAGGCATTCAATAAAATCTTAGGCACAACACTTACAAGATTTGTAATATTAGCTACACTGACTGGGATGATAGAGTGTCTATAATACTTTGGGCTTATCAAACAACTTATAAGCACCTAGATAGGAACACACCATTCAATTTGGTGTATGCCATAGAATTAATTATTCCAATTGAATTATTGGTACCTTCTCTTCATATTATGCATGTTGGATGATTGGATGAGGATTCATCATTAAAATCACATCTAGATGCTTTGTTGTAGTTAGATGAAACCCATTTCCTTGCTCATTGGATTCAAGATGTGGAGAAATGAAAATAAAAGACATGGTATGATCGACACATCAAACATAAGACATTTAGCCCTAGAATGAAAGTCTTGCTCTATGACTCTAAGTTCACATTCCATTTTGGGAAACTTTGTATTCATTGGGATAGTCTTTTGGTTGTTCATAGAATTCACCCTACTGGCACTTGATGTTTACAATGATTGGATGGCCAATTACTTCCTAGACATTATAATGGTAGCTAGCTATGATCATACTTCTCTACTTAAAAGTATAATTTTTGTAACAATAAGGCTTATGCCATTAGTTTAGGATTTCTTGTTTTCAATAAAAGTGTTACCTTAGTTGTGCACAATGTTTCTTTTATAAAAGGTTTGTTTATTTTTGTACTTGTAATTTCATGGAGGACCACATAAAATTTTAGTGTGGGGTAAGAGGTAATACATGTATTCATGATTGATGATGCATGTGTAACTTAAAGTGCACAAGTTAAACAACCCTAGGATAAGAGATTCCTACAAAATAGTTTGAATATTTGAAAAAATGAACATCTATCTTCCACTTTAAATAAAATTATTGGACAAGACATGTCATTAATATGAAAGGAGTATTAGTTATAGATAACTTTGCCAACATCATGATAATATAATATCATCAAATACATTTATGGTGAGAAGCAATGGTTGAATAATGGTGGATGTTACAAATGCATTAATTATGAGAATTGATGGTCAAAAATAAGGGGATAGTAAATACAAGTTACCCCCTCAAACTTATAAAAAGGACTTGAGAGATCATTTTAACTTTTACCTTTGCTTCAATTTGAGTTATATAGATCCAAAGAGTGAGCTAAAGTCTAGGTGATTCCAAAGCAAGTGCAAGTTTAGAGCATCAAAATCCTAAGAATAGCTATTGAGAAGGACATTAACTAAGTAATCAAGCACAAACCTAACCTTGAAACATGACTTATGATAAAGAAAACTAGTAGTAGAGGTAGATGTCCAAGGTAGATGTCCACCATCAAAGGGAAATAAAGTAGAAAAAGCTGAGTCATCTACACCACAAACACATATTCCTTCAAGAATATTGGATGGCCACACCTAAACCTTCAAGCTCCATAAAAGGTGATACAACTTAAGAAGTACTTAAGAAGCAATCCATTGCCAACCATACTAGAAGAGGAAGTACCACTTGGGGGGAAGTAATAGTAATCAAAGGAAAAAAACATGAAGAATAAGTACAACATATGGAAGGCAAAGAATATGGGATGGCATGCCAAGAAAAGAAGGCATAAGAACCTCCACCCCCATATTTTATGATATAAGAGATGTGGTACCCAAAGACAATGCTACACATAGAAAATTAGGTATCAAAAGTATGCTATTGTATTATATTTGATTACAACCACCATCAACTAGGGAATGAATTTGAGTTATAAAATGACTACTAAGTTGAGCACCTGAACACCAAAAATCAATTAGTGTATGACCTCAATATTTTCAATGCCTTTGACTCTATAGGGCTATTTTAGTTGTTCAACCTTTCAGTCTTTGGAAAACCTATGGAAGCAGTTAAGTTTCTAATCTCACATGTCTATAAGGACTACCTCTAATTTGTTGAGTGAAACATGAAGATTACACCCGAGAGAATAAGCAAGGTGTCACGACTATAGTGTTTTGGCATGGATGTAGAGTTTGACTTGGAAAACTTAGATCAAATAGGTAAAATAAAAACAATGCTCATATACTAGAAGGAGGGCCATGCCATACACATCAAAAAACCACAAGATCCTTCCCTCTAAGTAACTGTATGCATCATCATGACCAAGATCAATAGAACCAATCAATAGAAAGAGGTGGATATGGCTCACCTCTACATCACTCACTAAGTGACTAAGGGCCTAAAATATAGTTGGGCAATGGATTTTACCCATAAAATCATAGCATATGTTGAGAAGACCCATTAGATATGAGGCCATAGGTTTATATGGGGCGTATTTTTATTGATAATGGTATTTGATGAGATTGGTATACTAGACTACACCTTAATTGAATTGAAGTGGGCATACCTACCCAAAGACAAGTCCCCTACTAAGTGTTATAAGGAATTCACATGCCTCAATAATATCACCCTTACATATAATAATATGATGAAGTCATGGTATGATGGCATGAAGGAGGCCTTTGGGAATGAATGACACATTCCTAAAGACTTACCCATCCACGTTGGTGAGCAAGCCTAGTTTGTAGTAAAATAAAATTTCTCTTTGGAGTGAATCAAGATGGTCCCTTATAGATAAATTTTAGCTTGGTTGATTATATCTTATGCCTTTATGGTGTGGTACTTCACCAATTTGGTGAATCATATTTTTGATGCATAACCTCTCACCTTAGAAGTAGACCAAATTGACTTGGAAATTCACACTCTCTAGAAGATGTATGTCTATCATAGAAAGAAGTCCTATAGAGAAAAGTAGGAGACTAATCAAACTAACATTAAGGTGAGGTAGACCATGGTTGGATAATAATTGTGTAATCTATTTTACATGCTGCAACCCAAGAAGAAATCTTTAAAAGGTGCAAATCAAGTAAGGGAAAAACTTTCACTTGTAGCACATCTTATGAAGAATAAGTGGGATAGGCATGATGCCATTATAATTTCATGGATATATCCTTTAAAATAAAAAATAACCACTCAAGCACTGCTACCAAGAGTTTTAGGTTCACGGGCTTCTCCACCAAGAGCTTCACCTCAATGGGCTTCTCCACCAAGAGCTTCACCTCCATAGGCTTCTCCACCAAAAGCTTCACCTCCATGGACTTCTTTACCTAAGGCTTCACATCCAAGTTCTCTACCAAGGCCATCACCACTAAGGTTTTCACCATCAAGGGTTGTCCTATAAGATACACCAAAGAAAAAACCAAAGGGGTAAGCAACATTACCCCTACAAAACTAGTGCAAGAAGAAACTAAAGGCCATAAATGAGAAATGAATGAATCTAACTTCAAAAAGACACCTTCCTTAGTATGAGAGGAAGAGACCACCTTTGATGATGCACAATTGGACATTGGAGGTCTATTTGGCAAAGAAAGGGATAGTTTTGATACTCAATAAATAAGTGGAATGGACATTAGTAGTACTTCTCTGGCTACATATATAAAGGCAAAATTCCTTGAGAATGACCCCAAAAAAGGAAAAAAGCCTGCTATTTTTGAAGTATAACCACCTTTAATTGATGCATCCACTAACTTGTATGCTCAATATCAAACATGCATCCTAGATAGGATGCTCTACTTATGGCTATATTTCCTTCCCCATGATGTAACCATTGATACAAGGTGACAAGTGTCCTTCCTTTTGGATATGTACAATGAAGAGCACCATTTTGAGATCCCTCTAGACATCCTCATGTTAGATTCTCAAGCACTAGTGATACCAAATCTACTTTGGATCGACCCCTCGAAGATCTCTCCTTTACAATCTAGTGCTACATTTTTGAAAATGGCTTTTGAAGTCATGCACCAAAATATACTTTTAGATTCTGACATGTGATACAGAAAAAACATGTCCAGATAGTGTCAATATATGAGAAAGAAGTTACCACATGGAAGGCAATCAAAGAAGTGGCCATGTTAAAACAACAAATGAAGGAATCCATAGAGACCAAAGTAAAAACTTTGAATTTATGTAAATCTATTTTACACCAAGAATTGGCATTGACAAATGGAGTGCCTTTAGATAAAGAAGCTATGGATAAATTAGAGACCCTAGTAAATATCTTGTTGAAATGCTACAAGGAATATCCCATGCTAATAAATAAAGAAATATGGGAGGTTGAGTAGTTTAAGTGCTTCCTCAAAAGAGTTGGGGAAGTGATCCCCATCTTGGATGGGATTTTTGAAAAATTGGCATGGCCTAATAAAATTTTGGAGGCTCAGCTAAATGCAAAGGATTATCAATGGTAGTAGTTGGTGGATGTTTCCATCCTAATAAAATACCTCACTAAGTGTACAAAGTCATTTAAATATGTCAAATCTATGGAAGAAATAATAAACACACATCGACAATAACTTAATTCTAGTTTTGCATCTCTCTAAGGATAGGTTATCATTGAGGTTGCTACACTTAAAGAGATTTATAAGGATGATAGTGCATCCCACAACCAATTAGTTAATAAGGTCAATGAATGTCCTAACCGACCTAAGAAGATGAATAAGTTAAAGGTGGCCATATAATAAATAACATCCAAACTAATCGACACTTTGTCATAATGGGACAATGTCAATAAGTAGATTGAATAAACTAGGCCTGAGCTTTTGGCTAAGATAGAAACTGAGACTTAGTCTAGGATAAACTAAGAGTGTAGTGTGGGGTGATGTTGGACCCAAATTTTGACTAAGTGTTTTTTATTTTTGGCATAGAACTAGCATGGTAAAAGCAGAGCATGGCACATAAAGATCATGGTGTGAAACTAACATGGTGTAGGAAGACCGTGGTATGGAACCAATGAGGCATGATATGACAAAGGTGCAAAAGTTATCAGTACGAGAAGACCTAATCAAATATGGAACATAACTATGAAGAACCCAAGAGTATATGACTCAGAACAATAAAAAAATACTTGGGGAGTGCATAAGAAGAAGGAGATGGTTGAAGAATGATTCTCAAGGAACATCTAGACTTTAACCATCATGAGTTTTAAACTAACATGTGAAGAGGAGGATATTTAGCAACAAGGATCTATCATCAAACAATAATATGGGTTGCAAAGGCCTAGGTCCATATGAGATAAAAATTAAAAGACTACCACAACTCTTAGTCTAATAAGAGATCATTGGCCAGTCACCATTTATAACTATTATGTAAATAATTGGCTTGGGAAAAATAAGTATAAATATCCCTATGTGGAATCATGTAATGTGACTGATAATAGATAACATAGAGTGATTATATCATATAGACTTGTGGATAGTACAATCAGTTCAAGTGTTGTGTGTTTCTATTAAATTGATATTTGAGTATGAACAATGGGTTGAATTTACTAATTTTATTACTTATCTTTCATAATGGGATTTATATAACATGATTTATATGAGTTTATGTAGACAATCTTTTGAATTTCATGGCATTTGTCTTTATGTTCTTGGTGGTTGTGATTAATGAGTGAATGTATACAATAGTGTATTTAGTTTTCTATGTAATTTATAATAAGATAAATGAATAAACTCAAGTATATGACTAGTGTGTTATTGAGAAACATAACCCCCAAGAACTGGTCTCCTACTGTGTGCTTCAGGTGAGCGTGCAAGACCTTAGTTTTGTGTGAAAGGCTAGTGTGAAAGCTTGTTGAGGCTATACTTTAATGCCTAAAGAAAATGTGATTAAGAGAATAAAAAACCAACAATCCTCAAGCTTCACAATATATAGAAAGAGATTCAAATCTAGCTTATATTCAGCCATGTTAAACCAAGCAAGCAAATCAAGAACATACTTAGATTTTACAATAGTGATCTAAGAGTTAGACTGAGAAATTTCAATTTTAAGGAATTAGTGTAACAAGCCTAAGTTAGTCATTGAGAACCTATTACAAAAAGAATTTTTCATTATTGTGGTGGTAAATGAAAAATTCCCTATGATAAATAGGTTATCCACATAGAGAACCAAAATCAATAGTGAATCATCCTACTGCAAAATGTAGACATTCAAATTTGAATGACATCTGGTGTACCCAACCAAAGGAAAAAATAATTCCATCTTGGTATACCAAACTTGAGGAACTTGTTTTTAGGCCATAGAAAGATTTTTGAAGTTTTAAAACTAAGGAAGAATATTCCATAAATCCTTGTAGTTGATCCATGTATATTTCTTCTTTGAGGTCACCATGAAGAAAAAACACTCCCATCAATTTGATGAACACCCTAGTGGTGTGTTATCATAATGGAAAGAGTGAGTCAAATTGAATTTATTTTGGAAACTAGGGTGAATTTCTCAGTATATTCAATGCTAGGTACTTGAGAAAAACCCTTTTTTACCAAATGTTCTTTGAACTTGTCTATGGACCCATCTAATGCAAATTTTATTTGGTAGATCCACCTACATTGGTTTTTTATTCCTTTAGAAAGAGAGACTAAATCCCAGGTGTTATTCCTTAGAAAGGAACCATTCTCCTTTTTCATGATAGTATCCCACTTAGGAGTGCTTGAATCCTCATGAAATAATTATGGATAATAATCAGATGCAATGAAATCATGTGGGGCATCTTATAATTTTGAATGTGTTCGCTTAGTGTTTGATGGATCTACAACCCATTGGCCAACACTTTTTAGTATCTATCTATCCTAGAGAGGACTAGTTCTCAAAGATTCTAGAGGAAATTATTGATCCTCTAAAGATTTTATAGGAGAAGGAAGAGGTGATTCCTCATCACTACTCTCATCATCAAAACTAGAAGAAAAATCTAGATCATCAAAAAGCTACTCAGATGGATCTGAATGATTAGAACTGTCATCAAATCCCAATGCATCTAAGGAAGAGGTAGGAGTGTCATGTTGAAAATATATATGATTCTATTAAAATCAAATACTTATTTCAATGAATAAATATTGAGTGGTGGGATGGAGAAGCTTATATCCCTTAACACCCTTATGATATCTAACAAAGATGTAAGGTTGACTATAAGGTTGCATTGCCTTACATTTCTTCCTCAAAATGAAATCCATGGTAGGAGATCCAAACACTTGAAAGTGTTTCACTATCATTTCCAACCATTCTAATCTTCAAAAGTAGTGACTCCTTTCAATGCTTTATGAGGAACTCAATTTTGGATATAATAAGCATAGTTGATGGCCTCAACCCAATACTGAGGTGCAAGAGACTTGGAGTGTAGCATACCACTATCCATTTCCTTCAAGGACATGTTATTGTGCTCTAAAACACCATTATACTAAGGATTATATGAAATTTTATGCATTATTGTTCAAAATGGTTACTAACATACTCACTACATACAAGGGAAAGCTAAGTTGATCTACAAATCAATCTTAGCTTAGAGAAGATAAATCACACTTACCCCTCTACTTGTTGGTACATTTAGACAATTGGAATCATGACCAAGTTGAGTTTTTTATACCTAACCAAGGGGTCCCTTACCATAATAATATCACTAGAGAGGGTTCTAAAGCCTCTAGTCAAGCAATACCATGTGATAATCTTAGCTAGATCCTATGTTTTCTATATTCTCAAAGTAAATACAAAGTAAAATCTAAACCTAGTGCTCACCAAATATTGTGGCATAAAAGGGGGGTAATAAACATAAATGTAAACATGCATATAAGATCTATACTTAAGCTAATGTATAGTAAATCATAATGTATGGAGAGAGAAGCATATAAGTTAACAAATGCAAATTTATCTACTTTAACAAAGGAGGAACAAATACTTACCTTTAAAGATGAACCCATCGAGCTTAAATCTCTCCCTTAGCCAAGGTGCTTTGTAAGACATGATTTGGTATGTAAGGATAACAAGGATAAGTCAAATATAGGCTACAGTTCTCCATGCATTCAAAAGACTTCTCCACAAGATAAGATCCATATCTCTAAGTGTAGTATTAAAATACTAAGCAATGATCCTCAAGTAGAATTGTGGATAAATAAATGCAAAAATATGAAGTTTACTTCTCTCTCTCTAAAAAATGGAAAAAAGTATGTGTTTATATAATTGGATATAAACCTAAACCCTTATAAAAAATTTAGCCAACATAGTTGGCGCATTTAACCTAGTTATTAAGAAAATTACTTAGGTTAGAACTAAGTTGGCCTAGGCTGACTTAATCCTGTAACGTACTCAATTCTCAAAATAGAGGTTGCATAATTGACTATGTTTGTGGATGGTAAAAGATGGTTTTGGATCAAGAAGGGGATAAAAATAGGCAGTATAAATATAAAATAAACATTTAAGTATATTTTAACATTTAGACATGGACATATATTTTATATTTATAATTTCAAGATGTTTGATATTGTTTTCGGACCTCTTGGAGCTATAATACAAATTCTAGATTTTGGAGGGTCCTATTGGATTTTAAAATTATCCATATTTTAGGGTTCTAGGATTTCAAATGTAGCCATATTTTATGATTCTAGGATTTTAGGGTGGCATCACAAGAGTTAAATGGATAGACACTGTAAAGAAGTTGGATAAATGGTAGAAATAATACAAAGCCATAACAATCTTATGAAGCATCATTGGTTTACCCACCCCTTTCCTAGTGTACCTTTAAGGCATGCACTCAAAGAGATAAAAATTTGACAAGTTCTTAAAAGAGAGAAAGTGTTAGTAAGAGGTAAATTTAATAAAAGTATTATGTGTATACTAAGGAACTCGATTTTAGATATAACAAGCACAACTAATGGCCTCATCCCAATATTAAGGTACAAGAGACTTGGAGTGTAACATACAATTGGCCATTTTATTCAAGGACTTGTTCATGGTGTGCTTTATAACACCATTATACTAAGGACTTTATGGAATTGTATGCATTAGTTTAATCCCCTCTAAAGTGCAGTATTATTAAAAATGGTTACTAACATACTAACCACCATTTTTGGTGCACAAAATCTTGACAACTTTACCTGATTATTTTTATACAAGAGCCTTGAAGCCCTAAAAATGATAAAGACCTCATATTATTACTTAATAAAGTATACCCAAGTATACACCAAAAAGTTATTGATGAAAGTAAGCATGTATTTTGTCCTATTGAATGTAGTTAGAAATGGTCCAACAATGTCATTGTGAACTAGATCCAATATTTATGTAGCTCTCCATGATTTTTATTTATCATACTTCTCTTTAGGATGCTTAACAAGTATGTAACATTGGTAAAAAATTTCAAAAATGAACATGTGGCAACCTTGAAACTATGTCATGATGATTGAGTTACTACAATAAGTGATAGTTGAGATGTTTGAATCACTTATACCATAATTTACTCACCCCATTTTAATGAGTGATAAGTGCAGTAGAGGGTTGATCAAGTGTAAAATGTGAGAAATTCTATAATCATGACTAGTGATCTACTTTCCCAAACATAACTATGGAGCCATTATCTGCTTCCCTAATAATCACTAAATTAGGTGTGAATTCAATTATCTTGCCTGAACCGATGTGAGTGATTTGATAAATAGATAGGATATTGGTGGATAAAGAGGGAACACATAAAACATCTTAAAATGTCCCATTATTCACTTCAACATATACTCTCACTAACTTCTACATAATTATCATCACCTAAAAATATGGAATGCATAAAATGAGGCTCCAAGGATGAGAACATGTCCTATAAAGAATCCATGTGGTGTGAGGTACCAAAGTCAATTACCCATGTGAAAGGTTGAGATGCAACTACAATAAGTGTTCTGACCTTATATTTTTCCTTTATATAGTCTTTAGCCTTAGAAGACTCCTATTTTGATGAAATCCAATTAGAAGAATCAAAGACATTGATATTATGCTTCTCGAACATCTTTGTAAGTTGGTTAATCTGCTTCTTTATGCATTTAGATTCATCAATCCCATATTTCTTAGAGAAGGCACATGTGAGTCACTCTTTCTTAGGTTTATACTCTAAAGAGGAGGACTATGTTGATGCTTTTGATTTAACATCATATTCCTGACCCTTTCTTTGTTCTAGGTCCTTTTTGTCTTGTTTTTTCTTCTTGTTGCCAAAATCCTTCTATTTGTCATGACTCACAATTAAGGCATGTGATCTAGATGACTTCAATGTACCCATTTAAATAAGTTTGTCTTACTCCTAAGTTAAGTTAGTAACAAAGTAATCCAAGGTTATCATGGTCCATGTAGCTCCATGGGCACACTTGGTAGCATGGAAGGTAGAAATGAAGATAGAATAGTCAGATACCAATTTGGTAAGATGAAAATATTTAATTACCCATAATTTTTGTTAATGTTGCATAGTTTCAATTGTAACCTGATTGATTTAAAATTTGTGAAGAAGTTTTGTAGAGTATCAAATTTACCTAAGTTCAAATTGATGAGCTAATTCTCCAACTCATAACCTCTCATTATGTCATGTTTGCCAAAGTTTTTTTTAATGTGGTCCAAAATTCATTAGAACTAGATAAAGATTCAATATGAAAGAGTAGGTTAGGAGATATATATAGGCATAAAATACCATAGGCTTCATCACTTTTGTTAAACCACTTCACCTTATCTACAATAAGTGTTAGTTCTTTTTCTATACCCATCATGATTTGGTGTAAACCTTTTCTCATCAAGAAGATTTGAACTTGGGTTTTCCACTCATGATAGTTAAATGGTGTAAGAAGTGGAACATGAATTTGATTCATGGTGCAAAAAGGAAGAATGAGTTGAACTGAGAATGTTAAAATAATTGATGTGTAACCCCCTTAAATCTATATATGTGTAATTTTATAAAGAACAAGAATATTGCCAATGTGTAGAGATAAAAAAAAATTCACTTTCAAAAAATTGGCACTTGAAAAAGATCCATCAGATGAAATTTATGGGAGTTTGAATGTTTACTACTTGCAAAAAATTAATTCTCCACTTTGCATAAATCTTGTGTGTGCAAAAAGTTTGGCTAATAATAGGTCATTGGGAGAAATGTACTTTAATTAATTTTTTAATTATGATTTGCATTAATTACCTTTTTGGATGACCTAATTGCTCACTATATAATGTACCTTCCTATGTAATTTTTGACTAATGCTACTAATGCAACTTTTTTTTGCGAAGACAAGATCCTACCATTTTAGGTTGTTCTTCTATTTTTAGTGCTCCATATAGTTTTAACTTCATGCATTTGATCCTATTCAAATAGATCATCAATTAGGGACCATTATAACATGGTATCAAAGTGGTGATGGTATATAAATGCCATGGATTTTTTTGTGATATCACTTGAATTTTAGATCCTTTTTTTCCTTTGTGATCTTGATTATTTTTAAGGGTTTGGTGGGGTTTCATGTAAATCTGTGCAAACTAAACTGCAAAAGTATCTAGATAAAAAATGGACAACACCATTAGATTCAAAAGATGTCAAAACCCTATGAATAATTATTAACATGACATATTTTCATGACAATCTATTTTTACCATTTTGGAGGGTTTCAATGTAATTTTTAGATTTCACTCATATCTGTACTTTCTATTGTTTGAATAGGAAAATGTTTTAGGGTTTTACTGGGTTTTTCCAAAAACCTAGTTGGTATTTGTTGTGTTTGGATGAAACCTTGAATTTTTTTTTGTAGATATGAGGTTTTTTGTGTAGTTTTGGCATTTTGGTGTTTTGTGTGTAGGTTTAGCATTTTCATAGGTTTTGTAGTCTTCTTTTTGTTTTTTGGTTCAACTATACATGTTGGGTTGTCTATACTTTTCAATGACTTGGATCTCAATCTCCTATGACTTAAATCTCCACATAGAGTCTGTGGCATGGATGAATCAATTGATTTTGATTTTTACATATGACCTTTTTGGTTCAACCTGGTTGCACCCTATTCTTCTGACCAAATACCTACTAATTCAAATGCATGAATCTCTCTATGTGAGATGTGGGTTCAACCTGTGATATTTTCATGGCTTGATTACACTATGTTTAACCTATGATCTAGTGGTTTAGAGTTTTACCCATGATCTATCAGTATAGATGCACTTGGTTTTGTGTAGTCTATACCTATGCCCTTTTATACATGCAAACTATTTGCCTGTATAGTTTATACTTGTATGTGACTTGGACCTGTGACCTAAGTGTTGATAATGCCTTTGATATACTATATGACTTATTAGATCACATCAAATTAGATGAAATATTCATGGGGAAAATGGAGTCATTTTGGGGTGATGTCACTACCCCATCAATCAAATCAATCAAGGTGGGGAATTCATCCTCACCCTTGTCACTTGGTCACATGAAAATTAAGCCCTTGGTCACAACCAACCAAAGGGGGTTTAAATTTTCAATGAAAAGTTGAGTCAAATATTTTACATACCCCAAAAAATAATATTATAGACCCAAAATATTAATTTTTTTAAGGTGAAGTTTTTTTAAGAATTTCAAATCCACATAATTTTCATCATATAGCTCCTTTTTAGGTGATTTTTTTAAAAGTGTGATTTCTTTTTAGCTCTATGCATTCATTATATTTTTTAGACTTGTAAAATTGATGTTGTCATTTTAAATTACACCCAATGAGGAGATAGGACAAGCTTCTCCTCATTCAAGTGAGCCAATGGAACCACCTTAGGGCTGTGGGTATCCCTATTGGGAGGTAGATTTCTAGGTTAGGGGATAGCTCCCCTTGATGCATCACCAAAGAAAATATCCTAATACTAAAAATTGGGGGGTTAAAAAGGGTTAAGAACAACATGAAAAGTAAGCCTAATCTATAAGAGGTAATATACCAAATGTCTGATTTACTCACACTCTTTGACATGCACTTGGAACCAGGGATAAGTTGCAAATACACTTCACTCAATATCAATCTTCCCTCTCACATCAATGATTTAACATGGGGTCTTAGAGATAGTATATACTAGGAAGACTTAGGCAATAGGAATTATAGGACACTTTATTGAGTAGACTACTCACTAGACTTACAACTTCATGTGACACTTCTTGTTGACCTACAAGAAAGAGATCATAAAGCACTAGGTAATAATAGGAGTAACATGTGAAGGTAAATACACATCACACTTTCACAAGAATAAACACTATCATGTACACGTAGTGAATTATTTAAATGAGGTAAAACACTTGTATTATTAATTCAAGGCATAAATTTGGCAAGGCTTTGCCATACCCAAGTGGAGCTATCCATACAATGGCCAAGAAGGCTCATTTTATAGAAGAAATGGGAAGAAATAGAGAAGGGGAGTCCAAGAGTCACTTGGACATGTGTGAACTTGATTAAATAATTTACAAATGCATGAGAGAGAGGGATGGGGTGAGTTATGTAGTGTTAGTAATTACAAAGGTCATTTGAAATCATTTATGACTTGTAAAATGGTTTAGAAACTCCTTTCTATGCACAAAAAATTTCCCTTCATGATTGGCCTTCCAAAACTACCCTATAACTACAATTGACCAGGTATGATGATTGTTATGATTAGGAGGGCTTATTATCAGGTCCACACATGCATTGGTGAGGTCCTAAACCACTTGTGATTATCTATCCATGCATAATCATCCTTGGTAGACTCAAAATATCCCTTTTCTCTACACCTCTTACACTTGACACCTAAAATATCTTTAATCCTACAATATAATCCATAAAATGAGAGGAATGACATGTGTCCTAAGTGTCCATGGCATCAATTATAATAAAAAAGCCTTAAAAGGCTTCCCAAATGAAGATTTACCATTTTATATAAGTCTTCCCTAGCTGGCTCACTGGACTGGTTAAAATGAGAGAGTCAATAGGGACACTTGTGAGTATTTACAAGCTTTTAAAATATCATGAGTTTTTTTAAGTCCCAAATTATCCTCTGAAGTGGTTGGCATTTTATGGTCATCTTTAGGACTTGCAAAAATAAGAAAATTCCAAAGAAAACTATGTATTACATGACCTGTATAGATTCCATACAGTCAAATCCCATGGATTTGACCCTAATGGAGTTGGAAATAATGTATTTTCAGCATTAAACGTCAAATTCATCCATTTAGAGGCAATTCTAGGCTCATTTCAACCATTAGGTCACAAAATAGGGTTTGAGAGGGTTTTTTAGTGATTAGCCCTTTTAGCCTTTGTTCATAAAGGATACACATTACAATTCCATCCAAATTACACTGAGGGTTCCTCAAGGACCATATACACCTTATCCAAAATCCTCCAAGTTCCATGCATAAGATCATGAGAGTTATGAGCTTTTTAACTTTGACCATTTGAGCCATTTTGTGCATTCTATGAAGGTTTTGAATGTTTCCAACCCCAAAATGGATTATAATTAGATTTAATTGAAAAATAATGGTTCAAAAACTTGGGTATACATTTAAAAAACATTCATCAGTCATTAGAATATCTCCTCAAGGTCTAAAAAAGAAACCTTACCCCTTCTTGGCATTAGGCCTAGACCTTGCCAATAGGTCTGCCTGCCACTTGAGACTCAATTTGATTCTAAAATGGATTATTTTTCCTATTTATGTATTCAAAACCTATAATTTACCTCTTAAAAAATGAATTATTTGAGTGGAAAACATTAATAAGGTCAAAAATGTACATGACCCTCGATTTGGCTTCTAAGCTTAAGGGTTTCCTTCATGCATGATTGTAACCCTTCTTGTGTAGGGTACCCTATTTTCTTACAAGGATTATATAAAGGTCTTATATATCTATAGGTATGTTTTAAATCTTATACAATGTTCATATTGTCCTTTCTTTCCCTTTGGTCATCAATTTCATCATTTTTTTCAAAATTGCCATCTCCATGCAAGCTAAAACTGCCCCTACTCTGAGACAAAACAAAGAGGTTTTTCACTATTAGTATTGGAAAATTAATGATTTTATAACCTTATTAAACCAATAATGGTATTATTTCCCAAATTTTAACTTATAAATCCTCCATTAGACAATCCAACTCTCCAAATTCCCAAGGCAGACTTATGAGGAAAGGCAAACTGTGAATGTAGGCAGAATGTAGGTTATACTTTAGGGATTTTATGGATTGATTTGAGATTTTTCATGGTATATATGGGTAATTAATTATTTAAATAACCTATTACAACAATTTTTATTATATTATCCCCTCAAACACCCTCCATTCCCTTGGGAACCTAGCTAGGTCTCATGCTTTAACTAGGACATGGTTACTTTGACTGTATCTAGAGGTTTATCACCACAAAAATAGGTTTATAAATTGTTTTAAAGATTTTTTTGGGTATTTTATATTACCATTCACCTTTTACAAGCCATAATACATCAACCCCATTTCATTTGGCACAAGAAAGACCTATTTTTAGCTCACTACCTGTCTCAGTCTATATAGGCCTGTAGGTTGTCATGTGGGGTCATTTGAGACTTGTTTGAGGTGTTTATGGACATTATTTCCATAATATTTAGGTAATAATACCATAATAATTTTTTAATTTCATTTTTAATCCTTAATCCATCAACATATCATACTTAAGTCCTTAACTAGTACCCCTCTGCCTTGACTGTCACAGTCAAGGTTTTGCCCCTATAAGTGTGTCCTTAGCAAGATTTGGGCCTAATAATGTTGTATAAGGGATAATAATGATATAAATTATGTCACCCCTCATTAATTTCACTTGTGTCCTCTTTAAATAATCCAAACAAAGGTCTAATATTCAAACCTTCTCCTCACTACCTGAGTGTTAGACACATGACTGTGTTTATGCATTTTAGGGCCTACCTATAGGTGTTAGGTCATTTTAAGATTGTTTAAAGAAGATATATCTTCCATTTAAGGTCATAAAACTACTTGTTTAATTTTTATCTTCTTATTTTAAGTGTTGAGACACTCTCTAACACAAATTTATATCCCACTGTCAACCTACCCTACTATAGGTTGACATTTTGACATTGTACAAGTAAAAGGTGATCAAAGTGAGTCAAATTTGATGATATACCCTCATTTCACCTTAATTATATGTTTATAAAACTATTTAAAACATTGGAACCTTTGAAACATGATGAGCAAGGTCAGAATGTAACTTGAGTGAAAGAAACATCCATTCACCTTTTCAAGCCTGTAGATGTAATTGAAGCCTTTTAGTGTATTAGAGGTTACTTTTGAGCATCCAAATGACCATCTCCCTCTCAAAATTTTTCTCTAAAATTTATAAAAAGTGTTATATGAGATAGGGAATCTTAAACCAAACAATCAAGTACATTGGAAAGTCCTTTTTTATGTTATATGTTGTTTTAAATAATCTTAGGGACCTTTATTTAGGCCTTTTAGAGATAAATGACCTTTGAAAACTCAATCATGCTTTTCAAAGATGACTATATACTTTATTTTATTTCTAGGAGCTAATATGAGCCTGTTAAGACTCTTCTTGTGATAGATGTGAAAAGGAATGTGAGGTTGCTTTTACATCCTCCATACACACCTAAAATTCTTGCTTAACTACCTATAGAAAGTTATTTTGAAAGGCAGACAATGAATTGGGCATTGATCACTATGAAATATGAGTGTAGAAAGGACTCATATGGTCATTGAAAAACCTCCAAATTTATATCAAGTAAAAGATGAAATTGTGAGACAATTCCATCTCTCCTTTACACCACAATGACATCAACAGAGTCTGAAGGTGACTGTTTGACAAAAAATATATGCAGAGCATGGAATTTGAGCGAGAAAAGGTTTATTTAAAGCCTTGTATCACCTCAAAGAATTTTATAGTCCCCAAATTGATAACCTTCACCAGAAACACTTGGATATAATTCTCAAAACATCTTCTTCAACGTGAAAAATCTCTTTCTTGGCACTTGAGATAAAAAGAGTAGACAATGGCATATCCAAATAGGCCTAGAAGAGGCTTATTGACATTTGATGATATTTATGCTAGCATGATGATGGAGAACCTATGGAGATATTTTGGAAAAAACATGGAGAACACCTAAAACAAACAAACCCATCAAACTAAAGCAAGAGAATATGAAACAAATGCAAATAATGACTCCCTCATGGATTAAAGTGCACAAAAAGCTACCTGAAGTCTAAATAATTGTTCATAAAGGAGGAGGTACCAAATTAAGAAATATTGATATGAAAGTGAATTTTACTTAGAGTACTATCCACCCCTGAGACCATTCTTCCTAACTCCACCTGTACGGCCCATAGTGAGTGCTTGAACTTGTCCTTAGCTTTCCAATGGAAAAAGAAAAGAAATGAGTTGTAGATGAAAATTTTATGTAATATATACAATAAAAATGTGGGAATGACATTTAGGGAGGTGAATATTCATATTTTCATGTTTTCCAAGTGGTACACTTCCCAAATAAGTTGTACAAGTGCCCATTTCTCTCTCTTTGGCCAAGAAAACTACCTTTTATCTGAATAAACTACAATTTTTAGTTAATGATAGTTATTATAGACCTCCTAAGACATATGGTACATGATACAACTCTTTTACACTTGTAAATTTCCCAAGAAACCTATACAAAGCATTAAATGCACCATTTTGACCCCTTAAAAAGATCTAGAATGATAAATGGACCTAGAGAACACTTAACCAAAGCTAGTACAACATCAATTAAGACTAACTAACCTAGAAACACCTTATGACAATATATTATACCTTCTTAAATGCCTAAAATTGAATTTTTTACTAGGGGTGCCCTATTTTGACCTAAAATTCAAAATTGGTTAACAATTGATTCTCTATAGTTTCAAAGGTGTTGTATTTATTCTTATCATTTGCACACTTATGTTACTTTTATATATGTATTGATTGTACATGCACTTAAATATGTTGATTATATATGCACTCAAATATAAAGTGCTTACCTATGTAATATCAAGGGAATTCGGTGAGTATTTCACATATTTCTCATTTGGACACATTTTCAACTAAGTTCAACATCCATCCATTGAACATTCATCTTTACTTGTGGTCATGTTAACTCACCTTGAGAGACATCAGTTGAGGATAGATAATTATACTTAAGTGGTTCTTATTGAAAATACCAACCATGCATGTGTACATATAATTATTGATCATGATAAAAGATCATATTACATTCCTATATAGACATATTCATGTTCCCCATTATAATGACTAGAGCAACTCTTGTGACTATGTCTATGCTCACTTATTGATGCACATTTTATGGGATATACACCACCATGTGGAGCACACAGAGTGTCCCTCCACTATTTTGAGCCCTCTTCAGAATCTTTTCAGATATCTTGCTAAGATTTATATCATTCCTCCTCCTCTTACTTATATTTCTTATTATGACACATTCTTGATGGAAATTGTTATTCCTTCTATTGATCTACCACTACAGTACAAGATTTTTCCAAACCTTAGTTGTCATATTACAGAATCCACATTCATTCCTATAGAAGATGTTTCTCTTTCAGATCCATGATAGATTTTCTCTTCATATTAGGATATTTTATGGGATGTGTAGTGTAGTCACGTAACATGCACTGAGATTCCACCTTACCCTATTGCTAGTACAGAGTTCAGAGTTAATCTTCCAAGATCTTCCAGTGATTTTTTATAGTAAGATTATATATTTCTTCTAGGTTCACCTTATTGAAACAATTTTATACCAAATATATCTTCTTTGTTTGTATATTCTCACATTTTGGATCTAGATATGCCATCATTAAGGACATTTGTCTTCTCTTTGATGATAACTCTGTTAGAGTTTCATCTTCTTCTCTAGATATAAAGACGGTTCTTATAAACCCTCCCGCTCTCTCTCTCTCTCTTTCATTTTATGCTTCCTTATTTCCATATTATATATTTAGGCTTGTAATTCCTCATTGGATTTTGGCACATTTGAGCATGATCTTGGAGCATTTGAGGATTTTCTAGAAATTTACATCCTGATTCCTACTTGTATTCTACTTGAGTGGGAATTCAATAGTTTGATAGCTTGGGGTCTCTTTCTTTTCAAATGAAGAGACATCATTTTTTATAGAGGGCCTATTACAAAATTCACCATGTGGAATTATATGCTTACCCTATTTATTTTCTTTGTAGAGGCACACCTTTACCATATTTTGTAGGATACAGGGTGGCTACAGGAAGTTGTAGCTTCTAGTGAGACTTTCTAACCCACTATTCTTCTTTTCTATCTTGATGGGGGGAGTTTTTCCTATGGGTTTTCTCCTTTTCTCTAATTTATGAGAGATTTATATGTACTTGGTTACCTCATCAAGCCTTTGTTTTATGACCCGATTCTATTACCCACCTAAGCTACGTTTAAGGGAGGGTGTTGGTGTAAGTTTTTCCCCACTATGTGGTTTTACCTACATGGTCTAGTTGCATTATTTAGGTGTCACTTAGGTGTGTCATAATGGTCATTGGGGAAGATAATATCGTAATAATGAGTATGTGAAGACATGTCTATCTTCCACCTATATAATGAATCTCCCTAAAGCTATTTGGATAATTAATCTAGAAACAACTAGGAATATTATTACATTGAATGCTTTTGCACATTATGAAATTTCTTCTTGTCATGTGTTCATGATTTAACTATTTTATATAGGTTCAATTTCATGTATTCAATCCTATCCAAACCAATCATTTATTTTGGCCCACTCCAATAGTTGTGTTCTTCATATATGTGTCACATTTCTATTTCATTGCATGTCAGGGGTTGGAAGACACAACATTCACTAGTGTGTAGATGTAAGCCCCAAAGGTTTTCATGCACATACCAATAAAAATTATTATCTTAGTATCACAATTAAGGTTTAAATTCACATAGAAAATAATGTAATTATTATGTGTAACAGACCAAATTGTATTGTCTTTATATAAAAATTAAGGTTTCCATTTACCTATCTTGAAAACATGAAAATATTTAATGTGTTAATAAAAATTTAGAGGTATGACAATGGAAGTCCTATAGGTTTTGCATTTGCATAGGAGTACAAGTTATTGTTTTTTAATCAAAATTTATAACTCCATTCCCATTACAGTAAATGTTGACTCAGATTTATTAAATAAATGCCTTCTATGGATTCTTTTTAATGTGTTATTCATATGTTCTTGTCAATTAATGTTTTTGTGTTATTTATTCCCATGATTTAAGTTGAAAATATTCTTTATCATTATTATTTTTGATAAATCATTGAACATTTTGTGCTCTATGGATGGAAATCTTAAAATTTGTAAATATGTAAATATTGATTTAGTATGGGTCATTCACATAAAACAAAATTTCATTTTGAAAGAGAAGTTTATTCACAAGACTGAACACTTACTAGTATGTGAATCAAAGCCATGAAGGTTTTCATTCATATACCAGTAAATATTTATGTGGTTTCATAAGAAATGATAATTTCTTTAACATACCAGTAAATGTTTATGTCTTTTAGTCTTAAATAAGAATTTCATTAACATACCACTAAATGTTTATGTCTTATGGTCATAAACAAAAATTTCATTAACATACCCATAAATGTTGTGTTATTGATATGTTGTTGTGACATGTTATTCATTTGTTTTCCATTCTATTTTCAATGTTTTTGATAGGTTTTTCATTGTAATGGTGATTACTATATCCATGCATTCTTGTTTTGGACATAATTTAAATCATTGTAAAAGGTGAATTTTTTATGGGCTACTCAATTTGAAAAAATATTTAAAAAATTATGTTTCTTGACACTTTTTATGTTTGTGAAGATAGTGCTACATTTATTATTTTTAGATTGTGTTTCTTAACACTATATATGTTTTTGAAGTTTGGAATGCTCACATAGTTTTTATTTTTTAAAGTTTGAAAAGTTTATAATTCTCAAATTTTTATTTATTTAATTGTTTAAATGTGTTGTTGAGGTTTTTTATCTATGTGTAATGATTACATATTTTGAATTCAATAATGGAGAAGAAAAATGGCCAACTCGCTTTCAAGTGAAATTATTTTAACTTTTGTTAAACTTATCATCCATTTGCAGACTTAATGGTAGATAAAAAGTAAAATTAATTATAGTACAGAATCAAACTGAATATCTCTACTTTTATTACATTTCTTAATATAATTATTTACACTATAAAACAAACTAATTACATTTGATTACATTTATATATGGTAAAATAAAACTTACACCATCTAAGGTGGGAAAATTGAGTTGTGCCCTTCATTCCCTATATTTAGAGCTAGGGGAGTTGCTGTTGGTCCTTCAATGGTTGTGTCCTTAGTGGGAATTATTGTCATGTTAATAGAAATATTAGGGCTACCACATGAACCAATTAGGGATAAAATGTTTATCATGTCATTCAATATTTTATGTTGTTTGGGTAGAGGGTTTAATTATGTGCTTAAATGCCTTCACCTCTCCAATTCTCTCTTGGCCATCGTGAATTCCCTATCCCTTATATCAAGCTCTCTCTCTTTTTATCCTTGTATTGCCTTTGTTGTATCTTCTCCTTCTCATTCTTATGCCTTTTTCTTGTGTTTTCAAGTTTTTTATTTTCCCTTCTTTTCCTTTCAACCTGCTTCAAGGCTTTCCTATCATTGACTTCTTTTTTCTTCCTCACATTCAATTATTGAATCTCCTTCTTGTGAGTATCCTATTATTTAAACATTTATTGATAATCATCTGATGTGAGAATTTTTTCTTGTTATCTTAGCATAAGTGCATTATTTCCTAATTTATTTATAATCCTTTTCACTGGAAATTTTAGAAATGCTAATATTAGAGTTTATTGGTCATTAATTTCTATTTGGTTGCATTCATTGATTTATTGTTCATTAATTTTAATTATTTCTTCATCGACATCTTAATCAGTTATTTTATCTTCTATGCTCCATTATTCACTCAGTGTATAGTAATGAGTTATTTTTGGTTGGATAGAAGGAGTTGATGATGACATTGACATAGATATATTAGATTCAATAGTTTTATAATTGTGGCCTAGCTTTGATGTTGTCTCCTTCAACCAATTTGGTGGGCTCACATACATAGGTAGACTTAATCATCTTAGTTGAAACTGAATGTTGAATCTATTTCATTGTAATGGACATTCAAATCCCCTTCACCATCAAAATCTACAACATTTTTTACAATTACATCTGCATGATTTATTTCATGTTTAACACTTTTTGCATTAGCAACATTTCCTACACTTGTTGTTTCACCTTATTCACCTCATACAACATTACCTTCCTTCATTTTATCCATCCTCTCTATTGTAGCTTTAATGTCTTCATCATTTAGCCCTACCAACCTCATTATATTTTTTTAACACTAACATCCTCCTCCTTGACATGGAACACTGCACTTAGATTCATATCATTAGCTAGTGCCTCAAGGTTAAGGGGGAAAATACCTATCTGTCAAAATCCAAATATTATATTTTTAGGGGTTAGCACCATATTCATAGTTATGCTACCCAAAATGGCTAATTCATGTTTTTTTTTTAAATCTCAAAACCATGGTGTATATTCATCTATAATAGTCTCTCACTCCTGAAGTAGGCCTTGAATGGACCAAACATACTTACATCTAGTGGCTATGATTTATGGCTAGTATGTATGGGTAATGTAAGCATATATGTCCTTAAATCTCTAGTCTCTTCAATCATTGAAAGTGAAACAATGATGTCATGCCAAAATAATTATGTCATAAAAAATGGAAATAATAGATGGCCTTATCATGACAATCCTATATATGTCCAATCCTTTTGTTGTTCTCGTAGATAAATCAAGGTGCTTATTTTCTAAGTCTTTCCAACATGACTTGTTGGGGACACTATCATTGAAAGGGTTGGGCCTAATTTCAAATATATAGGAAATATGTGCCTTCAAATGTGATATGTATAACCCATGCCCCATGTAGACCAAGTATTTGCACCATTTTATTATCTCTCTTTCTTTTTCTATTGATAAAATAATGGGTGGCCCCTTATTTTTAGTAGGTGTGCCTCCTTTAATATAATTCAAAAAATTACTAGTTTTCATGCCCCCCTTTACCACTGTAGTATTTATGTAGTAACCATTATCATCCACATATCTCATTACACTTTCCACATCTTATGTTATCTACTAGGACTGTAATGACACATGTGTAGTTGTAGTAACATTTATGGTGGCATCCTTCTCTCCCTAGTTGGTATGGGGTTGGTCTATCTACTTTATAGTGTGTTGCACAACTTCATTAACATATTCATCAACATTTTTAGGAATTTTGACTCCTCTATTATTTATTATTACATATGGCTATATTCTAACAAATTGTGTCCTCATCTTCACATTTCTCATGCTGAAATATAATAATTAAGAAATTATATAAGTAATTGACAATAGAATGGAAATGATATGAACAACTATGGGAAAGACTATTTTTATTGTTGAAACTATGAATTATTAATAGAAGGTAAGGATGGGGGTGGTGGGGTCATCAGGGACAAGTTAGGGACCATAATTGCTACCTATGCAGGGTCAATGGGAATCTAATCCAACGATGTTGTCAAGGCCAAGGCTACCCTCTAGAGCATCCAAATGGAATTATAGATAAATATTACTAAACTAGATATAGAAGGGGACTTGATCAATATCCTAAATTTCCTATCAATAAAGGTTCAACCATCCCACACAATCAGCTAAATCATAGCTGATGTTAGATTTCTCCTTCACTCAACTGAGTGTATGATCTCTCACATCTTATAAGAGGGAAACATAGTGGCATACACCATGGAAAATATGGGCATACTCAACTCAAAACTCTCCATGTGGATTGGACCCCTCAACATCCCATCCCATATCTACCCTTTGATCAACAATGATTTAAAACTCCAAGCGCTTCAATCTTATAGTGGGGATGTACATGAAATAAATAAACATGATTACCAAAATGAAAAAAACTAAATTTGTGTCATAATAATGACACCAAATTTGAATCCAAAAATGAAACACATCATGTCAAAAAGGGTCTTAGAAATAACTACAAAATAAAACAAAATATTAGAATTTCAAATTACTACTTGGCCTACTACAACTTTCAATGTATAAGTAGAAATAAGATCAACAAAATGGGAGGAGATCAAGACCATTGTGAACCAATTTCTTATGCTTAATTCCAAACAAATCAAAAATTTTGAAGAAATTTTTGAAAGGGTGGAATCACAAAGTTTATGCTTAGGATTTAAGGGCATGATGAAATTTTGGCTAGGGATTTTGCATTAGGATAGAAACAATGCCTTGTGGTCTTCATGGGAATCACTATGGAATTCACAAAAGAGCTCATCAGCTACATGAATGACATGTATTATGAGGGCATGAAGGCCTTCAAATACAATTGGTAGAAATAGGAGTTCATATAGGGATTCTTCAGGATGGACACCATCTACCAAATAGACAAGAAAGGATTTCTAAGGGCCAATATTCCATAAAAATGGATGAACATCTACTTATAGGTAATGCACTACTTAACTTTATAATGAAGTTCACCCATATCTTTTCACATTATTTCTTAATGTTGAACCACTTTAAAGGACATCAGATTAGTTTTCCATATTATCTCCTCATGTCACTAGAATCCACAATCCTATCCTTCTAAGAAAAATTTGCTTCTGACATAATCCACCAAGGACTAATTTTCCTTCTCACTAAAAGAGAGACCCCTATGAGAAGCCAAGAAATCCATATTGTGGAAATTAGTAAAGAGAAGAACTCTAATAAGTATATAGTAGTGGAGGGTAGAAAGAGTGAGGCCTCTCCTTCCACCCTCCTAACTCACCCATAGGAGGGGGAAGAAGGAAAAAAGGAAAGCCTAGGATCCTTTTCCTCCATATAAGAGCTCAAGAAAGAAGGTTAACAAAATTCTCTAGTTCCAACAAGGAAATAAAAACCATAAATTCAAAATCCATAAATTAAAATCAACATAAGTATGGAGGAGGGATGATGATTTGGCCCAACTTTTAAAGGGTTATAGATAGAAGTTGGAAGAGTTCCATGACAATCTACATAAATTGGGTAGGTAGTTAGTGTCATTTATGGAACAATGGAATAATTTCAAACATGAAGTAGATGACGTAAGGGAAGGGATAGGGGAATAAAAAAAGGTAGAAGGAGGTAAGTCAAAGGAAACCCCAAAAGGGAAATAAATTATTACCATCACCTTAAGGAGATACAACACCAAGAAAGGAAAACCAATGGTTGAGAAGGTCAAAGGCTCAACAAAACAAGGAAAAAACATGGTATAAGGCCATGGAACAAAACCATATGGATGATAAGTAGTAGTGAGGAGAATAAGATAGGTGGAAGAAAGAGGGAGACTCACTCTATGGAAATATAATAGGTGGCTTTGTTTTTAGATTTTTTATTGGTCCTTTTTGCTGAAACTCAATTGACCTATTGTGTCTGATAGGCTGAGATGGTATTATTTATTCCTATATAATTTGTACTTTTTTATTGTTGAACGGTGGTTTTTAGGTCCTTGTATAACCTGAGTTTAACCTATCACATAAAAAAACACAACTATAATAAATCACATGAACATATGACAAGCATAATAAAATTATTTGAGAGAATTGATTTTGTTTGATACATCTAAGAAAACATTTACTCGTATGTCAATGACATTCTTAATTTTGATAGAAATACATTTACATTTACTAGTATTTGAATGAAAATCTTCATGGCTTACATCCACATAATAGTAAAATTTAAGTGTTGTAGACACACTTTTCCTCCAACATGGAAATTAATTTCATATTAATGACCCATTGTAACTTCAAATTATGTTTAACATCAAAAAAATTTAAACCACATCTAAAATAATATGTTCATTTGAAAATTATTATTAGTCATAATTTTAAACTTGGTGGTTTAAGTTTGCATTCTTAGGTGAGCTCATGAGATTGGCTGAGGGAACATCAAACCATGGCCTTGTCAAATAATTATATAATATAATTTTATGAGTAGGGAAATATATATGCATTATAAATAGGAAAAACACAAATACATTAGTTCATAAACATCTAAATTTAAATATAAATATAATAACATTAATTCTTACATGAATTAAATCTTTTAGGGCTTCTATCAACAACACTTATGGAAAATAATATTTGTAACTTATAAAATGTGCATGAATAACACAAAAAAAATTAATTGTCAGGAACATATGAATAACATGGCAACAAGAATTCATAAAAGGGTTTGGTTTAATACATTCAAGTCAACATTAACTATAATGGGAATGAAAGTGTAAATGTTGATAAAAATAAATAAATTTTACTTGTATGTGAGTGAAATTCATCAAGCATTCCATCCACATATTTGTAAATTTTTAGTAACACATTAAACATTTGTAGTAGTTCAATTGAATGAACATTTTATCCCTCTAAACATATGGTTTTTCACTACTAAGAGCATTTAAATGTACCCTATAAATAAAGAGTCTGTAAATGCTATCCAAAAATTATAGTGATACTTTCACTTCTCCTTATAGTGAATCAACTTCAGGGCTTCCATCCACATACCAGTGACTAGTCAGTCTTTAAACAATAATATTTACTAGTATGTGACTGAATGCCTTGAAAACTACCATGAGCATACCATACCATTGATTATTTAGTATTTAAATAATAACATTTATTGGTATGTGAATGAATACCTTGATATCCACAATGAACGTAGTAGTAAATGTTGAATCATATGTCGGTTCATTTACATCAATGAATGTTTCTTCCTCTAACTCATGACATGTAATGTTTCAAGTAGGTTCCATGGTCATTTGAGGAGAGGAGCTCTATGAAAAGGTAGGGAGAGACATTTTCTATTGTAACATTCCATTACTCCATTAACATACTAGTAAACATTTACTTAGATATGAAGGAATGATAAAAAAACGTGAATAAGTAAATTAGACCAAAAAACAAGGAAATTATAAGGTAGGAAGCAAAAAATATTAACATACAAGGTATAATAACCATAATATCCATATAGAAATATAAATAAGTAGGAAATATTGTCGGTGGCATGTAGGATGACATTGCATTTCCATAATAATGGATAAAATCCCATTTAGTCATATTGAAAATGATGTCAGCGTCCACATTAATGAGCCACACATCTTCCATCGTAATTTGAAATTGACATACATGTGTCATAGATATAAGTAACACAATAAATTAAATGGAATACATATGAACAAAACCTATGTTAGTCTATATTTTAAATGTTTATAATTATGAATGAGTAACTTGTGAAATTGAATTTAGAATTTTTTTGGTTCTATATAAAATAATTAACATTTACAAGTGTGTCAGTGGAAAATTGTAGACTTATAACCTACAATGTGATCTTATAAATATGTTAAGGTTACTAGAATGTTGAAGTATGCTTGCATTTTAATTCAAATATGACACTCTCTAAAAATCAAACTCTTTTGTAAATTAAAAAACGGCTTTTCTGTAGTTTTGATTGATTTATAGAAGATAGTTTGAATTTTCTATGAGTGGTGAGGCTTAGATGTGTATGTGCATTCAAATTTATAGGTGACACCAATAAATGGAGGTTGGTGTAGTCATATGTTGAAGCCAAATGTTTGGATTTTGAATCCGATAGGATGTAATATAAATAAAGTGGACCAAGCATTGTTTATTTTGTCTCATGTACATTACAATCAGAGGTAAAAAATTTAATTTGAGGGGATCAAAATATTTATTGGGGTTGGTGTTTTCAAAATGTTTATACCTTTAAAATATTAGTAAAGGATGTAACTTTTTAAAAGTCTATTTTGAAAAAGATATTCATAGTAATGAAAAAATATATTCATATTAATGAATATCATATTCTTTTTTTTAATATGATATACATTTTATTTATAATTTCATTACAAATCTATTTTAAATATGTATATGTAATTAAATATAAAGGTTCTTATTTTCAATTTTATTTATTTCAATAACAAAAGGAACTTTATGAAATGTATAAGTAAATTTTATTAAAAAAATATACAAACCTTAGTACATAATCAAATAAATCTTAATATATTATAATAAGGGAAAGGGGTCACAACTATAGTTACAATTATTGGACCCTATCCAATGACCAGTCCCCTTCCCTTATTATCGATGTCTATTTAGTTGTCGGTATCACCAAAGACATTGATGTTATGAAACTAGCTAAGTTAGATTCTATGCCAACTACATAGAAAGGGTAAGCATGTACAATCATGAGACAACTAGGTTCTTGGTTAAGGACTCTCATTTGTCTGAGGCTATGTTCTTATATGTTTTAGAAAAAAGGTAAGCATGAACAATCATGAGACAACTAGGATTATTGGTTTAGGACCCTCATTCACTTTAGGGTTTGTTCTTGTATGTTTTATTGATTTTTGATTTCATGATTTTAATTATATTAGATAGTTGGCTTAGGTCAAAAAATGTATAGTCTTTTTATTTACTTGGGTTTTGACATGGTGTCTTGTTTTACTATTGTAATTTTGAATATAAGGTTTGATATTTTGTGATTTTCATATATTTTTGCTTTATATCAGTCATTGTAGGATTTTAATGGGAGCATAGTAGCCCCACCATACTCTTAGATACTATTTTTTTTTTAATTTTTAATAACCAATTTATTCTAGTACCACTATGTTTAATGATGATGAAAATTACAAAGGTTAATTATGAAATAGTAATGGTATTTGAATGAATGGATGGTGGTTTCAATATTCATGAATTATATTTTAAACTATAAGCTTAAAGTTTATCAATGTAAAATTGGAATGAAGATATTAAAGGATAATTAAGGTTTTTGCATATATCTCAGACTTATTTATTAGTTTTGGCATAGCACCAAGATAAAAATATATGTTAAAAATTTACATATAAGCTTGATTATGCAAAATACAAACCTTAAGTTGTTGATTTAGAAGCATCCGTGTTTATGTGTAATCTTTCATCAACAAAAAATATGATAGTTTAGGAAAATATATTAAGAGTTTTTTTGCATAAGTTTCATGTTCAATCTTGCATCAACTAAAAATACGATAGTTTAATAAATTTGTCTAAGTGTTGTTTTATATATTATGCATAAGTCTTTGTTGTAAGTTTTTGCAAGTCATGTTTTTGTGAAAACTTTATTTAAACTATTTGGTACCACCTTTATGTGTGCATGTCTTGTTGAGTTTTACACAGTTATTAAAGTGCACATATGATTACCACGCATGTATTTTCTCTTGTGAAGCTTTATGCAAGAAGTAATGTTAATATTTTATGTAAACACAACATTACAATGATTTTAGTAATGTTTTTGTAAGTCTATATTTATTTGGTTCATGTAGAATTTGATTATTTTCCCTAAGAGAGACATACTTGGTGGATTTTATTATTCACTACACAACTTGTGCACTAAATTTTTAGGTATTTGGGGTATGTGTATAAATATGCAGTAATGTTGTTGAGTAGACATGAATCAAACAATACAAGGGTTTTAAACATAATTTTTGGTTATGAGATCTTGTGATTTCATGCAAATTTATATGTGGGAATTTGGTTTGGGACCATATCCTTATGATGTATTATGAAAGTAGCCATTACTAACTATTTTTTATTTAATTATATAAGTAATGGAATCATTATAAGGATCTATTCAATATTTCTCATGATGTAGTATGATGTGATGCATTATGTTATAAAGTGTTCATGCCTTGGAATTGTGAGATATATTAATATTTGTGATACTCTAAGGTGTGTTAAATGTTGTTAGTGGGTTTAAATAATTTAATGTAAATAGGTAGTTCTTACACATATATAATCATTCCCCTACATTTGTAAAAAATGATAAAGAGAAAAGGGGGAAGGAAGAAAAAAGGTTGGGACAACTGAGACTGGATAGAATATTATACCTTAAGGAATAATTCTAAGTGATTGTTTTAAGAGTTAGGCTATAATTACAAATATTGTGAGTTAGTAAGCAAAAATATATGGATCTAATGTTTTAATGCATTTAATTTTAATATTGTAGTGTTATTAATATCATTGTGCATGTTGTAATTCCTTTCTAATGAAATATAATAAAGATATGACTATGTTTCATGCATGTATTTTGAGGGTTGAATAGTCTAAGGTATTTCTTAATTGAGACCCATAACTACACTTACATCATTTAGTGTCATAACACGGTTTATAGTCCTTCTTGGTTATTATTGCTTTCTAGATTTAGAAGTGTGAGTAGAAAGTATTTGAAGACATATTTAAACGAGTGTGTTGGGGAGAAGGTTTAAGTTAAGTTTTTGATCTAAATATTTAATATCATCATTTAGTATCCAAATCTATATTTCTAAGGAAATGACATAAATAGGAGTTTTTATGGCGACAAAATAACACCAAGGAATTATCGCTGTAAATGATGAAAATGATACTAAAGTCATGATAGAAGTGCCTAAAGAACAAGATATAAAATATTTTGATGAACCTAAAGATTGATTATTGAAAGCTATTGTGAGAATAATAAGTAAAAAAAACTTAAACCTCAGAATTTATTCAAGAAGTTTGAGTTTCAAAGAGATCATTGCTTGGATCATTAAGTTAGAGAATAATTTGAGTATGAAATTATGGAAAATCCCAAGCATGTTAAGTTCACCAAAGTAAATTTTAAAGGTCACACTTCCTCATTTGGGAGTAAGTTCAAGCTAAGAGATTGCACAAAGGAAAAGATAATAATAAGACTTAGAATATATTAATTATGAGGCTAAATTATAAATTAATTCATATGGATTACAACATCAATTTATTTAAGAAACTTCGAAACATGTGACAAAGAGAGATGAGTGTGAAATATTACACTAATGACTATTATAGACTTACCATTAGAGTGGGTTATATTGAAGATGTTGTTGAGAATATCTCAAATATGTGAATGGACTACACATGTAAATTCAATATGAATATAGGATGATCATATTATGATATGTTGAAGAGGTATATTAGTGTACATTAAAGGTAGGGGAAAAGCTACCATGCAAATAAAAAGGAGTAGTGCAAGGAAAAGGAAATTTTATGTGGACATGGATAAGGTGGAAGTGGTAGAGGTTATTTTGTGCATATGAAATAAGGAAAGGCAATAAATTTTCACTAAAATGATTTTAATACACAAAAAGGTAGAGGAAATTTTAGAGGTATAGGTCATGGATACAATGGTACATGTTTTATATGTGGTGAGATTAGCCAAAAATAATTTTAGTGTCAAGATATGCATAATGACTGTAATGGGAGAATTAATGCAAGTGTTCATATCACATAAGCTAATGAAGAGGGCATTGTGTCTATTCATGACATAGTTGAACCAAAAACTTGAGAAAATTTCATGATGAAGAGGGTATTATTGAAACTTATGAAAGAGGATACTAGTCTTGCATAGAGAAATAATTTTCTTAGAAGCCTTTATAATTCAGGAGATAAGTGTTGTAAATTGATTATTTCTAGTGGTAACACAAATAATATTATTTCTGAGAAATGGTAGATAAAATGGGTTTGTGGAGGATTGTGCATCTAAATCCATATCATGTTTCATGGTTGTTTAAGGGACATCAAGTTCTAGTTAATGAATAATGTTTAGTAAGATTTTAGATTGTAACATACAAATGAGGTATTATGTGACATAATTCCTATGGATATTTATCATATTTTACTTGGAATGTCTTGGTAGCTTAACAAAAAGGCACAACATGATGGTTATGAAAATACATAAACATTATAAAAAAATGGATTAAAATATATACTAAATCATTTGAAGGATAAGTATGAAGAGGTAAACAAAATTCCAAAGGTGTTGATGTTTTGGGAAAGGAATTTCTAAAAAAGATGAAAGAATAGAGTGCATTTTATGCATTTATTTCAAATTTGTCACAAGAGGTGAATCCTTGTACAACATAAAAAAAAATTACATGAAGTAAAAGAGATACAATTAGTTTTAGGTAGTTGTATCTAATGATCTACTAGATGGATTACCATTGATGAGAAGTATAAGTTAACACATGGATTTGATTCTAGTTTTGAGTTTATTAAACAAAGTGGCATATAGGTTCAATCTAAAATATAATACATAGGTGCAATTATAAGTCATTATTCATTAGACAAAGGGTTGATCAAAGAAAATTTGATCCCCTATGCAGTTCCAATAGCTTTAGTGCATAATATAATGGAGAATAGAGAATGGACAATGTGCACTGAATCTAGATCCATCAACAAAATTACCATAAAATTATAGACTTACATTTCCAGATATGGATAATTTTATGGATTTCATAATTGGAGTGAGATAATTGATTAAAATTGACTTGAAGAGTGGATATCACTATATTCATATAAGGGAAGGTGATGAATGGAAAATACTATTCAAGACAAAACAAGGGTTATATGAATGGTCGACTATGCCATTTGCATTAACTAATGCGCCGAATATACTCATGAAAATTTTGAATTAAGTTATTAACCATTTTTTTTAATTATGTATTTGTGTATCTTGATGACATATTTATTTTTAGCATAAAAAGGAAGAACACTTTTGAAATTTGTGCAAAGTGCTAGAGGAATTGTGAGATGAAAACTTACACATAAATTTGAAGAAATGTAGTTTCATGAAAAAGTAAATGGTATAATTTATATTTTTAAATTCTCAAGATGGTTTGAATATGGATATATATAAAGTGAGAGATATATTGGAATAGCCATCACTACAAAATACATTTGAAGTACACAATTTTCATGGACTAGTGAGTTTTTATATGAAGTTCATTAGGAATTTTAGTGGTACATGTGCAAAAATCACAAATGTGATGCAAAAAGATAAAAATGATTTTATGTGGACAATGAAAACAAATCATATTTTCCAATATTTGAAGACTAAGATAATAGAGAAATCAATGTTGGCATTGGTAGAGTTTAGTAACATATTTCATGTAGATTTCAATACAAGTGTCATAACAATAGGAATGGTATTGAGTCAATAAGGAAGACCTATCATTTTTATCTATAAGAAGTTTAATGATGCAAAACAAAAATATTAAGTGTATAATATAGAGTTATATTTAATAGTGAAAGCAATGAAGAAGTGGAAAAATTATTTTTTTTCCTAAGGAATTTGTATTTTTTATAGAACACCAAGAAATGTAGTTTATTAATAGTCAGAGTAAATTTAATTAGAGACATATGAAGTGGGTTGATTCCTACAAATCTATTTATTTATGTTGAAGCACATGAGTGAAATCAACAGCTCATAGTTATTTTTTTGAATGAATTAAAAATGGAAGTCATAATCTCTTATCTTATGAATAAACAAAATGAAAATGATATATATTTTCAAGATGAATGGAAAGAATGTGTAGAACCAATGGGTAAAGACATGACATCATTTTTAGATTTTTTTTTCAAGATGGATTCTTGTTTCATAGAGTATAGTTGTGTATACCAAGAAGTTTAATATGTAAAATTTTGATGAAGGAAAATCACAGTGGAGGCTTGATAGTAAATTCTGGTTATTATAAAATATTAATGCAAGAAGAGGAAATTTATTTTTGGCCATGAATGAGTAAAAATGTCTGTAAATATTTTTATAACTATAGAGTTTTCCAACTAACGAAAGGAAGAACTCAGAATGCTAGGTTTTATTAATTATTGTTGATTCCATAAAAATCATCATAGGATATAAGTATGGATTTTATTTTAGGTTTGATTATAACACAAAGTGGAAATGGTTCTATATTTATGATTTTGGATAAAATTTTGAATATGGAACATTTTGTGGCATGTAGAAAGACTAATGATGCAAAAAATATTGCTAACTTATTTTTCAAAGATATTATAAGGCTGAATGGTTTATCATACAACATAATTCTGGACAAATATGTGATTTTATTTAGAAAATATTGGATAAATTTATGGATGAAGTTGAACACTAAGTTGTAGTCTAATTAAGCACACCATCCTCAGACAGATGGATAGACAAAATTCATAAATAAAAGTTTGGCTAATCTATTAATATGTTTAGGTTAAGGTAATAAAGGAACATGGGATAATATTATGGTGCAAGCTGAGTCCACATATAATAATATAATGAATAGGAGTACAGGGAAAAAATAATTACAATTTTTTTATGGGTCGATTCTAATAAGAGTTTTGTAAGTAGGTGGGCCTTGTGCCTATTTAAGCATGCCCCTATTATAGTGCAAAGGGATAAAAATAAAATGGAGAAGGAAGAAAAAAATCTAGGATGGTTGAGATTGGACAAAATATTAAAGTTTAATGAATGTTTTTGACTGATTGTTTAGAGAGTTAGGCTACACTTAAAGATAGTGAGTTATCAATTAGATATCTATACATCTAATGTTATAACACATCTCATTTTGAGATTACAATGTCATTATTATCATTGTGTCTTTTATAATTCTTTGATATTTAAATCTAATAAGTAATTCCTTATTATTAAAATCTAATAAATATCTTAGTGTGTTTCATATATTTTATTGAATATTCCATTGTGTATTTTGAGGTTTGTGTGATCTAAGGTATCTCTTAATTGATACCCCTAACCATGAATGCATTAGTTATAACATGCATGTTATTAATTTAAAGTGTACCTAGTCCACACAGTCACCATTGCATAAAGATTTAAATTAAATTAGCATGATGACATAAAGGGTGATTAAATGTATTTGGTGGGTGCAAGGTAATGGGGGAGAAAAAGAGGGGCTTAAAGTGCCACTTTTGTCTCTCTTCTAAAAATAACAATACCGAAAATTAGAGAGACTTTTAGAAACACTTGAACAAAGAATTTTATGATAACATAAGATTATGAATTGTGGAATGTTCAATGTAGTTTCTAAAAATATAATTATTTTTAATACCTAGATGAAAAATTTATGGGAAATTGATACATTTTTGATAATGACAATAATTTTTTATGAAAAAATAAGTAGACAAAATTTGTACAAACAAAAATGATTTTTTGTATAAAATTTCATATATCAATAGAGAATATGGCAAATATTATTGATAATTTTTTTTCTAAATTTTCAAATAATATATATGTTTAATTAATTTTACAATTCAAGAAAGCTAGAAAATTGAAGCTATAAATGTACAAACACAAATTTTTAAGCTTAACTTCATAATTTTTTTAAAGCATACCCAATGATGTGTAGATTATTTGGATATAATTCTTATAAAATGTTACTCAACTATCAAAAAGTTATTAAACTATTTGTAATGATATATGCATGAACCATAATAAAGTATGTTATTTATAAATTAAGTAATAATTAAACTTTAAAAAATATATATATCGTGTGTGTGTGTGTGTGTGTGTGTGTGTGTGTGTGTGTGTGTGTGTGTGTGTATTACAAATAAATTTACTTAATAAAATGTCTTTGAAGGTAAAAAAAATATTTAATTTTTTCAAAAGTAACATTTTTTGGTGTTTTATAAGAATATTTAATTAATTGAGATAATGATTATGATTGAGATAAAATGAATTAAATGGTAGTGCATGTTGAAAATGAATTATAAATAGTAGAATGAAAGTATTAAAACTTGAATAAATGAATGAAGCTAAATATAAAAATCACAAAATAGGATAATAAGAATTATCTAATTATTGACTATTAGGTTGACTATGTGTGACTGAAAGATGGCTAGAAATGATCAACTCAAACCCAATTATGTAGTGCAACTAAAACAAAATCACTCTTCTGGGATGAAATTTATTAGAAACAATCATGATCGAATATCACTCTTAATCCATGTGGTTTTTTATTTACATGCATGGAAAAATGAAAAATTGATGTTATAGTCACTTGTGCATGCTTGAAATACAACTATATGTGGAATTTAGACCTTGGATTATGCGTGGATGACCCAAACATGACCTCTTCAAGGTCAAAACCCATCTAAGGATTAGAGGGAGATTTTAATACATTTAGATGAACCCAATCATATTTTTGATGATAAACATTGGCTACATATCTATATTACTCCTAAGAAAGAATTAAGTCTCTATTTAGTGTGATAGTGCTCTTTCACTACATGTATGCATCTAGATATGGCTTTAATACTTGATAATTATTTGCTTACCTTGGGTATAATTTTTAATTTTCTAAGGTCTACTTCAAGTGAATATAATCATATTTGGAAAGAATAGGGAAGCTTTATTTAGTCTATAATAGCAATATTATGCTCGAATAGTGAAATTGTTAAGTGGTAGAATGAGTCACTTCAATGTGTATTTATAACAATTCAAATGAATGAAACCTCAATATACATATATTTAAAATATGTAACAAATTTTAATTAAGGGTTTAAATTAAACAAATATTTTTTTTTGGAGAGAGAAATATTAACTCGTAAAGGTCAGGGTTGATTGGTGATCCTAGCTCGTGCAGGTCAATTCTAACCTGGGAAGGGTAACATTTGATCTTTAAAAATTTAAATTGCCTGTATAAATTATTATAGGGGTGTTAAAAAAAATATATATTTATGTAGGTGTAAAATAAAAAATTAAAAGGGATGGGCCCATATAAGTACTTAAGATAGAGTGAGGTGGAGAAATATGACCAATTTTAAGGCTCAAGTCACTTAATGTAATTGTGGGACAAAAATGATATTATCAAGTATTCATGACCAAATTTGAGTATGTAAATTTGGTATATGACATGTTTTTATACCATGTTCAGATCATGCAAGCTTAAAACCATGCTAATTTTAAAGGGAAATATGTGAAGTTTAAATTTGTAGTTATCAAAAGGGCATACACCCTTTTAAAATTATATACACACTTTGTAAAGGGTGCATGCACTTTTTTAAAGGGTGTAGGACTTTTGTATAATGAAAATTGTTTAAATACATTTTGTCATTTAAAATTAATCTTAAAATTTCATATGTGGTATTTAAAAGGGTGCACACCCTTTGTAGTTCCATAAAAATTTCATACAAACCTTATCTCCATGATTTTTACTCCATTTCAAAATTTACAATCTTTGAACTAATTTTTACAACTAAAAAACTCTAAATTATTCATTTAATTTATCTCAATTATTATAAATTCATCAAATTTTGTTTCATTTTTATCCTACTTGGAATTAAAAGTGTAAATATAGATCACAGGGTTAGGTAGTCACCACAAAAAACCAAGGAGCTAGAAAATGAAGAAATTTAAGTCAAGAGAGAAAAAAAAGAAAAAGATGAGTATATAAGAGATAAACCATAAGATATTATAGATAAGGTGAAGTTAAGTCTTCCACACCAAGTAATGTTTTAATTGAAAATAACATACCCAATTGCATGGAATTTAATTTAGAAAAATATTCAAGTGAGATGAGAGTTGATCAATACTTATTAAATGATCAAACTAAATATGTAGAACATGTAACTAATGAATTTTTAATGAATGATGAAACACATAGAGAAACAAAATATAATGAAAGGTTTTTCCATAATAAAGTTTTTGAGCATAATTATAATGAATATCACATAATAACCCTAATTGAACTCTTTCCAAATGAAGAGGAATTTAATTGTCCTATAAATTCTAGTGTTAATACAATATTGAATATCCATTCTATAGTTGAAGTCATAACACCATTAAATCTAATAAATAATCCAACTCCTAGGCTCACATCTCCAAGGGTAATATGATGAACACTAAGGTATTTGATTTAAATAGATGAGAAGATATTAGAACCTACACAAGATAAAATGTCAAAATAGGAAGTTAAATTACATGTTTAAATTATATGGTACTATGTGTTTGAGAATAAAACCTAAACAAAATAATGTCAATTATTTGTTTAATTGATGAAAATGTAAACAATGCACCCTATGATGCATAATTTAGGGTGAAGAACAAGCAACCTAGAGAGAGTAAATAATTCAAAAATAAAGAATCTAAGTAATACATTTAATGAAATAGGTAATAAAACTCAAAATAAAGATAGTAATGTGTCAAGACAAGTAATAACAAAGTCTAAGTGAGTACGATAACATCTAGAGGCTGATTTATTAGTCAAACAAATATAACCCTAAACTTAAATATGGAAACTCTATATAAAATTTTAGGAAGAATAATAAGACTTGATGACCCTTTTCTTATAGATTTTTGGGCATTTAATGGTAGAATTCAACAAAAATAATATGTCTTATTTGAAGCAACAAGACATTTGAAATGTTTTGGCATGAAAAAACAAGGGTGTCACCTAATATAAAAGATGATGTTAAAATTATAATAGGTTAAAAACACATTGAGTCACATGAAAAACACTTCTTGAACATGACCCAAATAATCATATAAGAATTTTTATTGAAAAAATTAGTGGACCCTTAGTAATTATCCAAAATTTATTTGAGATGTGTAATCCTTTCTATATCAAAATTAACCAAACACACACCATTTTTTGTTTTAGAACCCATGCTGAATTTTGTATGCATTTTGATAGTTTTTATCATATAAGTTGTAATTTAAATACTGAAAAGATTATGCATGATTATATGGTGTTTTATTCACCTAAAATTTCAAGACAATTAATCCCAATTCTTTTGTGTTAAAGACCTGAAGGGCATTTTTTTAAAAGAATATTTAGATGGAATATCTAACACTTATGGTGGTCTATCACATTTGACCAACTACATACATGTGGACATTTCACGTGAAATTATAAAGCAACTATTTGATTTTAAGAAGTACAAATCTATAAAGTATGCATTAAAAGGTAAAAAAATTCATCAAAATGTGAGTTGGTTATCACCCAGGTATCTGTATTTGAATTTTTGGTTAAATTCAGGAAGAATATTATTTACCAATATGCAAAACACACACCAATAAAATGGTTATATGATCAATTCAAGTTATGAAAGGAAAAATTCCCACGTGGGACTATTATTTTAGTTGTGGATGTTGTTAAATACACACTATAATCATAAAATGAGGTTTAATCTTAGTATTATAATTCAATTCAACTTGGAATATCTATGCATATTATGGTCATAAATGCACATGATAACATAGAGAACAATAAATATATTTTGAGGGAGTATATTTTTTACATGAGTGATAATAAATCACATTCTCCAGAGTTTATCCAAAGTTTTTTGGACATATTTTATGGAAATATGGATTGAATAGAAATCATGTTCAATACACAGTATATTTGGTTATAAATTATGCAAGATAGTTTAAGAATTATTGAATGTTTTACTATTTTATCAGTATGGGTAATAATAGATGGGTAAAACATATATGGAGTTTATTTAAGGCTAAGCATGGAAAAAAAATCATGATGGTGTTGGTGCATGTGCAAAAAGAACCCTTAAAAATTTTAAAGAAGTACAAGGATGGTGCTAAGTTGATTGATGTTGCAATTATTATGGTGGTGTAATGAAACAATTTCTCATGGATCAGTTAAAAAATCTCATGTGTGAGGATTAATTTGGTTAATAGAAGAAAAAAACAATCCAATTTATGAAGATTATAGTACAATCCTTAGATCGAGTTATTTCCACTCATTTCAAAGCTAAAATTTTAGTTCATATACTATTTATACTTGGGACATGGCATGATTTTATTTGGGTTATATGTAATTTTATTGGAATGGATTTGAGTCATAAGAATGGTTTAAAGTATGGGGTTTTAGGCCCCTAAGGCATATGGCGACTATTCATTCATTACAACTACTATGGGATCATGAAATGGCATCAAAATTTGACTTTGACCACATCTAAGATCTTGTGAAACTGAGTAATATTTATTTATAATATAAATGTAGATTTAAACATTAGTAATATTTTAATTTTTTCATACATTTCCTTAAAAAATGATTACACTTTAAATGTAGGGTATGTTTTCATAGTAATTATACCTAAGGACAATGATGAGGGAATAAGCTACTAATTGGCTCATTGTTTAGAGGTAAAATTTTAATTGGTTACAACTATCATGGATGGGGAAGAAATATTTTATCTCATTATATCTATGGTAGTTATATGAAATTGGTTTCGAAGATCATTTAATAGAAAAGTAAAGAAATGGTCATTTGAAGACTTTGAGCCAAATAGAGATATAATTTACTAATAAATTTGGTTATTTATAAAATATTTAATTGATTAAATTATATGGAAAGCCTTGTAACAAATATTTTTGGAAATTTCATTAATTCAAACATGAAGCAATTCTTGAAACACTTAAAAATAGATCTGATCTTGAAGGTATTTTGGAATGACATTGTAAGGTTAGTATTCAATGAAAATTACATTTTGAATTGGTAAGGTTAGTATTTGATTTAGTGAATTTTAATTTATAATTATTTTGTAATTATGTATTTATTTTCTTTTGAAATCATTACTAACACATTTAATGTAGGTTAGTGGTACCATATGAGCTTCCATATTCACATGGTTGGTGTTGTGAGTAGATAAGATTATATTATTTTTTAAAGATAAGATTAAAAAAAAAAATTATGATTCAATAAATATTATGTAATCCATATAGGTATGTCTCATGTAATTATAGGAGCTTATGGTTTGTCTCTACCTTTCACAATTTGTGTGCAATGGATGCAAAAAATTCACACTAGTTTTTCCCTTAAGAATGACAAGGTTATCTTAAGGGATGTGTATGAACATGTGAAATTTTTAAGTGTGTGGGCCAATGGAGAATATAATAATGACTATATTTCATTTATGTTTCCATATAGACATGACTGTGATGTTTTTTCATCGATTGGGTGTGCAATTCAAAACTTGTGCTTTATACTTACCAATTTTACTCCCTAAAGCAAGTTTTGGTTGCGAGAGACAACATGCCAATTTTTTTCCTCATCATGAATTTATATTAATTATATAATTAATGTTTATAGGAATCATATTTTTAACCATATTAGCTTACATATTATCTCTACCCCTCATGGTTGGTGTGTGATAGTTGTGCAATATTTACACTATTTTCCCCCTTAAGAATGATAAATTTATCTTAAGGGATATGTCTAGACATGTGTAAGTTTGGATTGTAAATAATTATATATTATATAAAAATGTTTATCATGTATTCATATATCCATCCATATATGACCATGAATTTGGTTTATCGAATGGGCACACGCTCAAGAATTGTCGGTTATAATAACCAATGTGTTTTCCCTAAATCAAGTTTTTGATGAAATAAAAAATGTGTCATAATTTATTCATTTTAATTATTAGAATAAAATTATCTTTTGGATGTATATAATACTCCCCTATGAAACCACAGGAGTTTATGGCTTATTTTTACCCCTCACGGTTTACATGCAATGACTATGCAAAGTTCATACTATTTTTCTCCTTAAGAATGCCAAATTTATCTTAAGGGATGCACCCAAAAACATAATTTTTTTTTTCATAGGATAATTAAAATAAAAAAATGTATCTCTTACATTTATATTCCCATATATACATTATTATAAACTCAGTTTGTCGATTGGGTGTGTGGTTTAAAATTTGTACATTATACTGACTAATTTTTTCTCCTTAAATCAAGAATTAGATATGAGATAAAACATACCACCATTTATTACATATCAAGAGTGGAAGATAATGATCTAATTAATGCTTAAATATTATCATTTGTAACTATAAGAGCTTACGGTTCATCTCTACCCTTCACAGTTTGTGTGTAATGACTTTACAAAGTTCACATTATTTTTCCCATTAAGAAGGATAAGTTTCTCTTAAGGGACCTATCTGACCACATGAAAATTTTAAATGTGGTGGATAATGTATTTCATAAAAATGCAATTATTGAATTTATACATTCATATATATGTGACTTTATATTCATTTTGTTGATTGGGTGTTTGAGTCATAAATTGTGTTATACTTACCAACTTTTACTCCCTAAATCAAGTTTTGGTTGCAAGAGAAAACATCATGTAATTTATTCATCATTATGAGTTGAATATAATACTCTAGGGGATTCTGAGAAGAATCTCTTGCACAATTATAATTTCTTACATTTTGTCTCTATGCTTCCCAAATTACATGCATTGACTATGCAAATTTTGCACTATTTTCCCCTTAAGAAGGATAAGTTTATCTTCAAAGACACATTCAACCA
Organism: Torreya grandis; assembly: GCA_037957365.1. NCBI lineage: Eukaryota > Viridiplantae > Streptophyta > Pinopsida > Cupressales > Taxaceae > Torreya > Torreya grandis. The sequence continues at coordinate 106,710 of JARHVA010005376.1, read as the reverse complement.
AATGCAATTTTGGAGTGTGGGGTCCAAAATAAAGGGGATGAAATCCAATTTTGTATTTATATAACCATACGAATGTGATCACGAAGTTAGTTGATCAATTTAACACATGGTTCAAAAGTTGAGAATTATAGTTACTAAAATTTGCTCCCCAAATCAAGTTTTTGCTGCAAGAGAATATGTGTTATCATTTACTCCTTTTCACGAATGGAAGATATTTCAAGGGATGAATATAATACTTTTTTTAAAATTTTAGTGGATTAATATTTATCTATACCCATCTATATATATGTGCAAAATATTTTCAAAGTTTGCATTATTTTTCATGTTAAGAATGATAAGTCTATATTAAGGGACATGTCCAACTATGTGCAATTTTGGAATGCAATGGTAAAATAAGAGTGGATGAATGTTATTTTTGTGTTTATACACTCATATATACATGACTATGAATTTATTTCATCAAATGAGCATGTGGTTCAAAAGTTATGCATTATACTAACTAAATTTATGTTGCCTAAATCAAGTTTTGGATGCAATAGAAAACATGTCTCTATTTTTTCCTCGTCACGATTGGAATAGAATATTCCATGACATGAATATAATAATATTTCATGAAACCATAAGAGATTATGGTTCATCTATAAATTTTAAAATTATGTACCAAATTTCACTACAAATTTTGGATAGTCTTAGTTTCCAAGACACATCACAAAGCATGTTACAAACAAGATCTCAAGTTGATCCAAATATGTCATTATTATTATTTTTCTTAAACATACTATACAAAAATCATGAAAGATAAAAATTGGTTATCTGTTCATTGACACAACCATGCTATGCAAACTTATTCATTTAAGAATAATTCTAAGAAGGATAATGTACCCAAAAATAACAAACATATAGACATATAAACATTAAATATGTATATAAAATATAACATGATATATGTCCTTATAAAAATTATGTCTTCTAAGGATATCTATCCAAAATATGTTATATTAACATGAACAAATGGGCCATATTGGCATACAATATGTACCATATAGGCATACAAAATGGGCCGTATATTCATATAAAGTGGGCCATATAGGCATACAATATGGGCCATATTGGCATATAAAATAAATTTCACATATAACTACCCATAACACTAAAACTAGCTCTCCTACTACTTAATGCCTCTAAATAAATTATGCTTTGTCACCTTAGATGTTGGATTATTGATTATGGGGAGAAAATTTCCTCTTGGGATATGAAGGATCGAATGTCTATGACATAAATTTAGAAAATGGTTGTGGATATACAACATAAAAATTAGAAAATAATTCATTAAAATGATGTATAAAAAATGATAAAGTTACCAAGAACAAAACTTTGTAGCAACTCTCGTCATGCCACCTAAATGGTTGCCTAGGGCTATGTGCCCTTGAATATATCAATGATGTTTAATCTTATGGAGCATACATATAGGTTTATATATGTGCATACAAATATAAATATTATATAAAGCATTATTACTTGAAGTTAAAAAAGATAATTTCTATGTGTTCTTAGTGGTATTTATCTCTGAATCAAGTGGTGTTGGAGAGATATCAGATCTTGGGACACAAATATAGTGTCATTCATAGGTTGTTCAAATCTAAATTTTTTACCCATAACATCTCACATCACAGATAAGAAATAAATGAAATAGGTAATTTATGAATCAATTAAAATTAAACCTATTTTAAGATAAATTTAAATTATTCCTTCTACATAAAGAGAGATAGAGAATAAAAATCATATATGTGTGTATGGAATTGTAATGTTGATTAGAGTGTTATCATTATATTTTTGTAGTCTAGGGGATACCCATAATGTTTGTAATCATTTATACAGACAAAAAATGAAATAGAAAAATTACATGAATAAATCAAAAGTAAACCTATTAAGATAAACTTAAATTATTCATTATACATAAAGAGAGAGAGAATGAGAGAGGAATAGAAAGAGAGAGAAATAAAGATAAAGAGATGGAGTGAGAGAGAGAGGGAGAGTGAGAGAAAGAATGCAATGTTCTCTCTTTATTTCTCTCCCTTTTTCCCTACATCTCTTTCTATCATTGGAGGAGAGTGGAAGGCCAAGTAAGAAAACATACTAAAGTTATGGTGTATACAAAATATTAAAATAATACAACTTGACAATAATTTCACAACCTCAGTGTATGGTAATGTAGTGCTAATGGTAGCCTCAACAATAGAATCCAATCTAGGTGGAGTACCCATAATAAATAAATCACATAATTGTTATTTTTTTATCTTTCTCTTTTTAATATCCTCATATGAAAACTTATAATAATAATAATAATAATAATAATAATAATAATAATAGTAATAGTAATAATAATAATAATAATAATAATACAATTCCTCTCCTTTATTTAGCATTGCATCAAGTTGGGAAGTGGCATTTCCCACTTCATTATAAACAACCTCTAATATATCATTAAGTGAATTGTGTACACTATTTTTTGAAGAGTCATACAAACTGTTAATGATAATTTTCAAATTTTCCCATTTTGAATTATATCACTAATATAATTTTGCTTCTTCTATGAAATTAAATTCTTGTGGGTTTTCATCAAGCTTGAATTGTCCGTTAGGAAATGACTCCATCAAATAAATAATTTAAAATTATAAAATAAAAATTTATATTCAATAGTTGAAGGCTTTCATGATATGATTTCAATTCCCCTTTCCTTGTGATTATTATAAAATATGCATGACAAAAATTTATCATTACAAACCCTAATCATGTCTGAAGGAATAAAATAGAATACATGGGGCCATGGTGCAAGTGTGGATAGTTGGTGAGGATGCTTGGATAATAAATTATGAGGAAAATCATACACAGATTTTTATTTGCTCTCCTAAATGTTTTCCAATCATGATAAATACAAAGATTAACATGAAAATGTAGAAGCATGAATGTGATGGGGGTGTTGTGTTGTGTTAAAATTTTATGTTATTTAAAGGCTAATATTTTGTAATGCAAAGGGCACACACCCTTTGAGATTCAAAAGGGTGTACACATTTTTGTAACAAAGGGTGTATGCCCCCTATTATATCAAATGGATTTCATCCTTTGAATTAAAAAGTGTGTATGCCATTTAGGTTGGTAACAAACCAATTCAAAAATTTGGTTCATTTTTGTTTAAAGAAGGGCATGTACCCTTTTTTAAAAGGGTGCTCACCCTTCATAATCAATGAAATAATTTTCCAAGAATGGAATTTTTTGCCCCCAGAGATTTTGTGCATCCACCCTATTATCGATGTTTTGTTTGATTTTATTTAATGTGGTTATTTTATACACAGAGATGGAAGGAAAATAAAATGATTAAGACTCAATTTTAGGGTTTCACAATTCCATTTTTATAATGTGAAAATACTATCAAATATGATGACCTCTAAAACTAGGGTAAATTATTGTATATTATATTTATGTTACATGAAAGGCATACTTTATTTTTCAAGTTGTAAGATGAAATGATTACTTATGATATTACTATGATCTATTGTAATGTTTTTTTAAAATATGAAATTAAAACTAAGATTAGGTTTAAATTTGGTTGCACAAGGGTTTTAAGCATAAAAGAGAGTCCATTTTTATTTTAGAGAAGGGATATAATGAATTGATAAGTATCCCCATGGACCCTTATACTTTTTAATTTCAACATGTTAAATTTTGTAAGCCTGAAATAGGAAAAATGTAACAAAATTTACATTGATTCCTTATTTCATATGACATGAATGAAAAATGATTATCCCTTTGTTGATCCTAGTAGTGGTAACTTGATGCCTTTATCTTCTACTTAGTTGACATCATAATGGTATGATGCGAGTATGCTTTCTAGAGTTTCATGACTTTAATGATTATTTAGACCAAGTCCAAAATTCTTTTCTTAGTTATCTCATGTGTTTACACATTAATATTATGGTTGTCACTGATTTAGATTCTAATTAATGGTTTGGGTAGGATTTGGGCCATGAGTGAAGGGATAATCTTGAAACATCTCTCATTTAACTTAGATATGAATATTATATATATTTCATATCTCAAGTTTATGTTAGAGATTCACACTAAGAAATATGCTATGTTTGATAATCAAATATGTTTTAGTTTTAAGTTGTGGTTTTAATCTCAAGTCAAGATTGTAAGACCTTAAGGGAATTAAAAGTAATAGTATTGTACAAATCCATATTATATGATATTGAAGGCTACCTGGTCCAAAAAAAACCCTCCTTCCTTCCCCCTCCTCTCCAAGCAAGGGTCCTATTAAGGAACTAACCTCCGCCCCACAACCTATTCCTCCCTGACCCCTGACCCTATAGTTCCCTCCCTAAAAACCCTCTAAGTTTTATTAGATCCCCCTTCCATGATTATCCCTACCCACTCCTTTTCTTCCCCTTTAAATATGACCCCTCCATCACCCCCTCCAATTTCCCTACATCTGACTCCCCCTTTTCAAAAAAAATTATAGAGGACAAGTTCTTTAAACCTAGTCCCCTATGTGGACTTTTAGTGGATAGTTTGATGATGGATGTTTCTTCCCCATCTAAATCTCTACTTTATCCTAACCAAGATGGTCTTGAGAAGACCATTCCTAAATATATATTTAATAGATATAATTGGGTTTAAAATGTTTCACTCAATCATTGGTCACCCCTATTTAAATATAAGAAGGTTATCCTACCCTCACTTTATGGTGGCATAAGTTATTTATACCCAAAGCATCAATTAGGAAGGAGATAATCAATGAATAGGGATAATACTCCAATTCCCCCTTGGCCAAAATAGATATCAAGTTTGAAGAGGATCAATGGACCCCTATCAAATATAAAAGAGAAAAAATAAAACATATGTGGGTGAATCATCTTTATCCTTAGGAAGGGTGTCTAACAGCTTAGCTTGAAAAAAGGAAACTAAAAATGAGATAGCTAAAGGGAATCAAAAAAACCTCAAATGACACTTTACTAATTTTAAAAAATGTAGCTCATTTTAGGGAACATAAGGGGACTCAACCACCCTAGCAAACATAAGTTGGTCAAAAATTGAAAAAGAAACATAACCCTTTAGTAATTGCATTTCAAGAAAATAAGATGTCTGAGACAACTCTCAACAACTATAGTAATAAACTTTGGTTTAATGTAGGATGTACTAGCATGAGCTCCTTTGGGGCATTAGGAGGTATGACATTCCTCTAGAACATTAAAATCCTAGATGGAGAAGTTTTAACTTTTATAAATCACCACCTAGATATCCTTTTCAAAGAAAATGATAACAAGGAATAGTGGATCCTCTCTAACATTTATGCTCCTAACACCAAAAGAGGGTAGAAGAGACTTTGGGAAGAGTTACTAGTGTTTATAAAAATGTGCAATGAAATAGAAATGGATAGTGGTGGGAGATTTTAACTCACCATTAAATCCATGTTAGAAAATAAAGGTAGAGATCTTGAATTCATGTATAACATGGTAGATTTATACTAATTCATCATTAGTGATGGTTTAGTGAATGTCAACCTCAAAGGTAATGCTTTCACCTAGTCTAATAGAAGGGTGGGGGAGAGTCTCATTCAATTCAGCCTTGATATATTCTTGGTCTCCATCAACTTGGACTTACACTTCTCCATCTCTCTTTCCTCTCCATCAAGAATAGGATCAGAAAATAACCCAATTTTTTTTGGAGACAAAATATCCAAAGCCAAAAAACTTCTTTTTAGATTTGAAAGCATGTGGCTACATCATCTAGACATACATAACTCTATCAAGGAATGGCTAAGGGAACTTTTAGATAGAATGAACATGTTCATTCTAACTAGAAAACTCAAGTTTATCAATGAAAACTTAGAGTTTAGAAAAAGAAGTCTTCAAGGATATATTCATCCAAAATAATAACATAGAAGAAGACTTGTGAATTATAGAGGAACAAATGGAAATAAATGGAAATGATGAAAACATTTTCAATATTGAGAAGAATCTTTTAAGTTCCTTCCATAACCTATATGCTAAAGATAAATCCTTCTAGAAATAGAAGTTTATATGCACATGGAAAAAAGAAGGGGATAGGAACACTAAATTTTTACATTAATCAATGTCTAGAAATAAAAAAATTAATAGGATCTCTGAACTCCTCCTCAAGGATGGATCTAAATAGAGAGAAGTCATCAATGAATAAATCATTTATCACTTTAAAAATATTCTAAAATAAATATATTTTGGTGACTGATAGGTAGAGGATAGTATACTAAATAACCTCCCTCTGTTGTCTCCCAAATAGATAATTAAAAACTCTACAAACCCCCATTACTAGAGGATGTTAGACAAGTGGTATTCTCAATGGAAGGAAACAAGGCCCCTACCCCAAATGGATTTCCCCCCTCTTCTTCCAAAATTTTTGGGAAATAATTCACCTAGAGGCAGAGGCTATAGTATGCAACTTCTTTAGGGAGAAAACTATCCTAAAATAACTAAACAACACTTTTCTAATCCTCATCCCTAAAAAACTAGGTGTAAATTAGTTAAAATACTTTAGACCCATAAGCCTTTACTCTATGGCTTACAAAATTTATGAAAAAATGTTGGCCACCCATATCCAACCCATACTCAAAGGGGCCATAGCAGAACAATATGGCACATTTGTGGCAGGCAGATAGATCAAAAACAACATCATATTATCCATGAAACTCTACACTCAATGGCCAACTCCACCAGGGTAGGCATGTTTCTTAAAATTGATATGAATAAAGCCTATCATAGAGTATCATGGAGATTTTTAGAAAATGTGCTTAATAAGTTTGGATTCAAAACATATATAAGGGTTTTGATCCACAACTATATTTATACTCATATGTACCATATATTTATTAACAAAGTCCCTAAAGACTTCTTCTCACCCAACTAGGGTATTAGGCAAAGAAAGCCCCTCTCCCCCTATCTATATATCCTAATGGATAAAATTATGGGTAAAAGTCTTTTATATACTAGGGAACAAAAATTAATTTAGGGGCTAAGGGTGGCACATAACACAGTCCAGATCACCCATAAATAGTTTATATATGACACTTTTCTTCTAGGAGATTATTCTATTTTAGAGGCATCAACTCTCAAATATATCCTAGTAAACTATAAAAGAGCTTTGGGACAATGCATCAAATTCAATAAATAATCAATTTTCTTCTTAAGCACTTTTCCTCCCCTTCAAAAAATATTGGTAGAAATCATAGGATGAAAAATTAGCAAGCTTCCCTCAACCTACCTCAACATACCATTATTTGATGGTAAGATAAAAATGAAATTGTGGAATCCCTTGGTATAAATAATCCATAGAAAGTTGGAAAGATGTAAATAATCCTCCTATCATAGGAAGACAAGATACAACTCCTTAAAATTTCCTTACAAAGTATCCCCATCTACTTCAAGACTTTATTTTGAATCCCCAACAAGATTGTAGGCAAAATTGAGTAGATACAAAAAAAAAATCTTGTGGAGAGACACAAAAAATAGATCTTGATTGCCATTAGTTGCATGGGATAGATTTTTCCTTCTAAAGGCCCTTGGAGGTCTTGGACTTAGAATAATCAAAAGTATGAATCAAGATTTGACTGCTAAATTTAGGTGGAAAATTATGAAAGAATAAAATTACTAGAACAAGATTATCAAAGCTAAATATATGGAATATCAAGAGGAAGATAGTTTTATCTAAGAAGTTACCATGGATGGTTTTGCCTTCTAAAAATCCATCTCAAGCTCTAAAACCCTGCTGAAGAAGGGAACAGATGACAAGTCAAAAATAGAGAAAAGGTGGACTTATGGGAGGACCCTTAGCTCTCCCCCTTTCCCTTGGCTTCCTCTCCTCTATGTAATATCCTTAAGGAGACCTTTAAAGCCTCTATAAACCTTAAGATAAAGGATTATTAGACCCTCTTTAAAGGATGAACAAAGTGGATAAATATATCTACTATGATCGATAGCACATAAATTACCCAAGAAATTACTAACTTTAATCCCCAAATTCAGCAAATCCATATAGCTGTGTTCCCAAGGATGATGCATTATTTTGGCTTGTGGAAGACAATAAAGAGTACATAGTGAAATTAGGATTCCTTGCCAATCTAGACTAGTTGGAGGACTAGGCCTACTAGAAAAAACTCTAGATTAGACACCTTACCCTTAGGTGAAAATTATTTTCTAGTTCACAGCTCATAAATAGATAACTTGGAAAAATGGGGGATGACCATCCCTAATAGGTGTGCTATTTTCAATTCAATATTGGAATTAATGAACCATTTTTAACCTCATCCTTTAGCTATTCAACTTATCTTGGCTCAATCATAGTTCCATCTAGGACCTCATCATCTAATAGGAACCTCCCTAGAATCTCCCCTCTTTGCTTTTCCTTTGGTCTTTATCTATACCCCACTTTTTATCATAAATGTTCCAACCCTTAAGATACTTATATAGGATACAATCCATTATTGCAAAGAATTTTTAGGTGGTAACACCTAATGAAAAGTTGGGAGCTTCTAAGGTATATCATGATATCCTTAACAAGTGGAATCTCTTTCCCCCTCCCACTAGGTCTACTTCGTATAGGAGTCTCATGAAATGGAAACATATTTTTGTGGGGTGGTTGAAGCTAAATTTCTATGGGACATCCAAAGGAAATCCTAGAAATTTGGGGGGTGGAGGAGTCATCAGAGATGAGTCAGGGACTACAATTGTTACCTATGTAGGGTTAATGGGTATCCAAATCGACCATGTTATTGAGGTTAAAGTTTCCCTATGGGGCATCCAACTAACTATCCAACTTAACATTCCTAAACTAGATATAGAATGGGATTCACTCAACATCCTCAATGACCTATCGAGAAAGGTAAAACCTTCCCACACTATTGACTAAGTCATTTATAATGTTAGTTGTCTCCTTCACTTAATCAAGTATTCGATCTCACACATATACTGATAGGGAAACATAATTGTTAATTCACTTAAAAATATAGGTGTACTCAACTCGAAATTTTCCACATGGATCAAACCCCTCAATATTCTATCCTACATTTATCCCTTGATCAACAATGATTTTCACTTTCAAGCCTCTCAAGCTTGTAGTGGGGATGCACATGAGAAAGACAATCATGCCTAAGCAAAGTTTAAAACAAACTTTGTGTCATAATTATGACACTAAATTCAAATTCAATGGTGAACCACATCATTTCAAAAAGTCTCCTAGAAATGGTTATTGGATAAAACAAAATAATAAAATTTTAAACTACTACTTGGTCCTCTGCAACTTTCAACATCTAAGTTAAAAAAAGATTAATAGCATGGGGGATATTCGGAACACTATGAATCCATTTCCTATGCAAAAGTCCAAGAAAGCTAGAAAGTTTGGAGAAAGTTAATAAAGGGTAAACTTATGGAGTTTATGCTCTGAATTGAAGGGCAAGATGAAATTTTGGCTAGGGATTTTGTGGCTGGCTAGAAAAAACATTAAGTAGTCTTAAGGGGAGTTAAAGTGGAAGTCATAGAAGAGCTCATTAGGGATTTTATGGGTATGTCTTATGAAGGGCCTTCAAAGATAAAATGTAGAAATAGGATCTCATGAATGAATTCTTTGAGATAGATGCCATATTCTAAATGAACATGAAGGTATTTCATAGGGCTGATCTTTTGAGGATATGGTTGGGTATTTGTTTACAGGTAATGAACTACTAGTCTTTAGAATGAAAGTTCACTCATATATTTTCACCCAATTTCTTGTTTCTAAACCATTTTATATGGATTCAAATTAGTTTTTTATATCATCTCCTCATGTGACTAGAATCTTCAATCCTGCCCTTCCAAGAAAAACCATCTACAAACATAATCCATTAAGGACTAATTTTCCTGCTCATTAAAAGAGTGACCCCCATGAGGAACCAAGAAATAAATATTATGGATATCATTAAAGATAATAAATCTAATAAGGACAACTTATCTAAAGGCATTAAGTATGAGGCCTCTCTTTCCCCCCACCCTATTCACCCATAGGAGGTCAGGAATAATGACAAAAAATAAATCTTAGGATTTTTTTCCCTTGGAGAAGAGCACAAGCAAGAAGGTTAATAAAAGTCTCCAGTTCCCTTGGGGTATAGAAAAACCTAACTTTAAAATATATAAATTAAAATATGTATAATTATGAAAGAGGGATGATGATTCAACTCAGCTTCTAGAGGGATATAGGTAGATGTTGGTAGATTTCCATGATAATCTATAGAAAATGGGTAGGAAGCTAGTATCGCTAATGAAACAATGGAACAATTTTAAGAAGTGGAGGGGTTGAGGGAAGGGATGGGGGACCTAAAAATGGTGTAAGGAATAAAAATAAAGCTAGAAGTAATCCCAAATATAAAAGGGAAATAAATTCTCACCATCACCCTAGGGAGCTCCAACACCAAGAAAGGAAAAGTGAAGACAGAGAAGGATAAAGGCTCGGCTAAACACATAAGAAACATGGTGAAATGCCATGGAACTCATACTAGAGGTATGATAAGTAGTATTTCAAAGAATAATATAGGTGGAAATAAGAAATAGACCCACTCTAAGGAAATATAAGATTTTTTTTGTGTTTTAGTCTCTTTTTTTTATTCTTATTTTGTTGAACCTTTGTTGACTCTTTGTGTTTGGTAGGTCGTGTCGGCCTGGTTACTCCTTGTTTTGTCTTTACTTATTTTTATGATAAACTATGGTTTTCATGTATGAATTAATTTTCATTTGAAAATCCTATTAAATCAAATATAGACAATGAAAGGACTTTTATATGTTATGTTTAGTTTCTAATAATGCCAATAAAATATTTTTATTTTTTAATATACTATTGTAACAATTTGGTATTAGAAAACCTATAGGTTTATAGTAATGAACTAAAATAAAGGATAATTAATTATATAAATTGTATGACATTAAAATAGATGTATAATAATAAGGTATCAACTTGGATTTATAGTGGTCCCAATCTAAGTTTATACAATGATTTCTATGGCAAGATAAATGATGTATAGTTCTAGTTTTCAATGTAAACTAAGTTTATGAACCAATTTTTTTATTATAGTAGGTTTTGAATGTTATAATGAACCTTATGTGAAGTAATAAACAATATATAGATAAGAATTTTTTTTTATGGAATTTCATTATAATTCTAGCTAATGCAATGAGATTGATACCTCAAATTACTATTAACACTTTTCTTTTGTTAAGTACTTGAGTTCCTCTTAGAATGTGTGATTTGGATATAGAAAATTTCATTAAAAAGTATCATTTTTTTATTGAATTTTTACCTTCCCTTATATGTTAAAGCTTATTGTGAATCCATGTAATATAATATGATGCTAGATAAATACAAGATAAAACAAAAAATGGAATAATTTTTATAAACTTGATCATACATTAAAATTATAGATAATTTACTCCCATATTACTCAACATTTATATTTCAAATTATAAACAAGAATGCACGATTGTGTTTCCATATTAATAAAGAGTGTTAAGCTAGTTATAGATGCTTGATAGATGAGGACATAGAATTAAAATTTAGACTACAAAATTTTTAATAAATGTATTTTATGGATACAAATAATATGATTAAAGTTTCTCATATAATTTCATAATCATCGATTGGTAAATGCATTATT